>CM038145.1:454638405-454855887 GCA_021437245.1 Aegilops speltoides | reverse complement strand
CAAGAAGAGCAGCGATTGAAGAAGCAACAGGACCGCTCGATTCAAATCCAATGGTTACCGCTGCTAGAATCGCTTGTTGACTAAGTTGACAAGCCTGCGACGCGCCAACATAGTAGGCCCACTGTGTCAGCTCTCCCAACCGGTGCGCCCAGATGTCGATGGGACGAACCATTTTTTCGCGTAATAAGGAGGCAGTTGATTGCGCGGCCAGCCAAATGGAGGGAGTAGGGTGGGCCGAGGAAGCTCAAGGCATCACAGTGGCCACAAGAGGAGGGAGCAGGCAGTCCCGACGGCGCTAGTTTAGGCGGCTGGAGCATGAAGATCAGAGATTGAAGAAGCACGGCGGCTAGAATTGTGTGTTCACTGACAAAGCCTTGCGTAAACAAGTCAGCCTCGAAATCTATGGCGTGTACAACTGCCGGTGTCAAAACCGGCGGATCTCGGGTAGGGGGTCCCGAACTGTGCGTCTAGGCGGATGGTAACAGGAGACAAGGGGCACGATGTTTTACCTGGTTGGGCCCTCTCGATGGAGGTAAAACCCTACTCGCTTGATTGATATTGATGATATGGGTAGTACAAGAGTGGATCTACCACGAGATCAAGGAGGCTAAACCTAGAAGCTAGCCTATGGTATGATTCTTGTAATGGTTGTTCGCCCCACGGACTAAAACCCTCCGGTTTATATAGACACCGGAGAGGGCTAGGGTTACAGAGTCGGTTACAATGGTAGGAGATCTACATATCCGTATTGCCAAGCTTGCCTTCCACGCCAAGGAAAATCCCATCCGGACACGGGCAAAGTCTTCAATCTTGTATCTTCATAGTCTTGGAGTCCGCCGATGATGATAGTCGCTATCCGGATACCCCTAGTCCAGACTCCTCAAGAGTCCCCAAACAGGCTTCAATGACGATGAGTCCGTGCGCATATTGTTCGGCATTGCAAGGCGGGTTCCTCCTCCGAATAATTCATAGAAGATTGTGAACACCAGATAGTGTCCGCTCGCAAAATAAATTCCACATTCCACCGTAGAGAGTAATATGTACACAAGTTCAATCATTGATGTATTTTGTGGCATGACGTCACACCACCACCAAGCCTTCACTTGAATCGTTTTTATTATACCACCTCGGTAGCGCTTAGCGAAGCGTTTTCTTGGCACGTCTTGTCGAAGCAGAGATCGTGTTCCCCTTATTCCGGGATTCTCATCAATATGGACGTGGGTAACCCAACCGCGCCATTGATGATGGCGCTTGGGAGATAAGCGAGTTTTACCAGGCCTAGTCTTCGTCCGCCCATATATAAGGGGATAAGGATCCACCTTTTTTTACCTACGCCTTCTTCCTCCTTTGCTTATCCATCTCCGCGCACTCGAGCTCCAGCGCCCAAGCTCGCACATCTCGCCTCAACCTTCTCCGGCCATGTCCGGAGCGGGAGGCAAGTGGATGGTCTCCTCCATCACGGAGGGGCACATCGAAAAGCTGCGCGGCGCCGGATACCTGTCCAGCGACATCGTGCATCGGCTGCCCGACAAGGGGCAGCTCATCCCCACCCCCAGGCCCCATGAGAGGGTCGTATTCCTTCCCCACTTCCTTCGCGGACTGGGCTTCCCACTTCATCCCTTCGTTCGGGGGCTCATGTACTACTACGGCCTCGACTTCCACGATCTGGCGCCAAACTTCATCCTCAACATCTCGGCGTTTATCGTCGTGTGTGAGGCCTTCCTCTGCATCCAGCCCCACTTCGGCTTGTGGCTAAAAACCTTCAATGTCAAGCCGAAGGTAGTGAAGGGCGTCCAAGCGGAGTGCGGAGGCGCCATGGTGGGCAAAATGCCCAACATCCTCTGGCTCGAGGGAGCCTTCGTGGAAACCATCAAAGGGTGGCAATCGGGTGGTTCTATATCACCGAGCTGCGTGACCCTGAATGGGCAGCGGCCCCCGAATTCAGATCTGGCGCCCCCATGCAGCTCACCTCCTGGAAAGAGAAGGGCTTTCTATGGGGCAGTTCGAAGGAGCTGACCGGACTCCAGTCCTATCTCCAGACCTTGGTGAACAAGAAACTCAAGCTTGTCAACGTAGTCCAGGTCATGCTTGTCCACCGGATTCTCCCCTGCCAACAACGGGCCTTCAATCTGTGGGAGTTCGATCCGGCACAGCACCGGACCCTTAGCGGGCTCTTCGACACAACGCACGGCTGCACGGAGGGTGCTGTTCAGGGGAGAAGTTTCACATCCGCGATCAAGATCGCGGATTCAAGATCTTAAACGCCGCCCGGCGGTGCGGTAAGATATGTTATCCTTTATGGGACATTTATTTCCTTCATAGTTTGACTCTATTGTGGGATCTAAAACTCCCAATGTCTTTAACAGGACTGGCAGAGGACGTCCGGACAGGTTAACTGTCCGGCCCCCTCCCCGAAGACCCAGCGGATACCCGTTTAACGAGACTGCTAGTCCCAGCACTCTATGTGGTGCCGAAGAAGAAGGCCAAGAAGAAGGCCACGGGAACCCGAAGGAGTTCCCAGCGCCAGGTGGTATCGGACTCATCGTCTGATGGCTCCGAGGCGGACTCCTCCCCCGAAGACGAGGAGGGGAAAGAGGACTCTCCCTAGGAGGGGGGAGAGAGGAAGAGGAAGGCTTCCCCAATAGGGGAGGCCGAAGGGTCCAAGACGGGAAGGACCCTTCCTCCGGACAGCTCCGCCAACGCCAACGACGGCGACGAGGAGTGGCCCTCAAGGGCCAAGCCCCTGGCAAGATCGTAAGTATCCGGATTCCTGAGTGATTTGTAATTTCTCTTTTTCGCCACATAGTGTCCTTCTAATGCCGCACACTACCTGTAGTCCGGCCGAGGAGGATCTTCCCGCTTCACCCAGCGGGTCCTTGGCTCCATCGGATGTGGATTCCATTCCGACCGCCTCCACCCCTCGTGATGCTGACGATGCCGAGGTGGGATCCCAGGAGGGGACCCATCAGGAGGAGGCTTCGGAGGTGCCGCAAGGCAGCCTCCCGGACTTTGCGCCGGACTCGCGTGCGGAACCCGCATGGTTCCGAGTCCGGCAGCGACCCTTCAGAAGAAGGGAAAGACCGTGACACCGGCAGCCTCCGTCCAGCCGGAGGCGCCGGACAACTTGTTGGAGGCGCTCAACGGCGCTTCCATCAAGGAAGAACACCGCACTATCATGGGTGCGGTGATTCAGAAGGTTCAGCTTGCCAAGAGCGGGCTAACCGAAGCCTACATCAGCCTTCTAACAGGCTTTGAGGTAAGAAGTTTTAAAATATGTAATGTAATACCACATAGACAGTAGCCCCTGATGCTCGGTTCGGTGTTCGGAAAGAAAAACCGGACTGAGGATCTATAAAAGACATACGCTGGAGTTCTAAAAAATTATGTCAATATTGGTTTGCAGGCTGCGCTGCTGATCTCTGCCGCACTGACTGCGAAGGTCGATGCTTTGAAGCAGAACCTCGAGCGGTCCGAGAACGAGCTCGGCCTTGCCAAGAAGCAGCTCGAGGACAAGGAAGGTGAGTAACACCGTATTAAATTTGTACCTTACAGAAAAGGATTTTGGTTGCAATAGAGATAACAAGGATAACGTGGGCACTGCAGGGGCCACAAGCGAGGTGGCGACCCTGAAGGAGGCCGTGTCCGCGGCCGAACGTAATGCGGCCGCGGAACGAGCGGAGCGAGAGAAGCAGGAGGCACGGGTAGCGGAGGTGCGGCAAGAGCTCCAGGCTCTCATGGAAAAGCATGAGAGTTTGGAATGCTGAAAGTGCAACTAATCTCCGGGTGGTTTTGGTAATTAATAACAACATATATATCATTGAACTAATAGTTACTTGAGAATCATTTCGAGAGTTCAATGATATGGGTATGGCAAGGATCAAGAAGTGGACCCCCAAAATGCTAAGGCAAGCATTGGCAAAAGCTCAAGACTCCATTTTTGGTTTAGTGATCCAAGATCACATTGAGTCCATAGGAAAAGCCAATACTATTAAAAGGGGATGAGGTTATGATGATGATCCGTTGCTCAAGTGCTTAGTGATACATCTCCTAAACTATCAAGAACTTTCACCGCCATAAACACTCATAAGTAGTCTCGGTCCCACCGATATTCCAAACTCACCACACCGAGATGAACCACCTCAGCCATAAGCCAAACCCTAGTAAACTCGGATTTTCCGATTCAACTCGGTCTCACCGAAACATGAGTTGCCAAGCTTCAGAATCTTCATCATCAAATCGGTGTCACCGAGATGATGAAGTCGGTCCCACCAAACTGGCATGCTCTTGTCATTGCACTAATCGGACTAACCGAGATTGTATATTCGGTCCCACGAAAATCCCAACGCTCACATTATTTGAACTATCGGTCTCACCGAGTTGTCCACTCCGGTCCCACCGAGATTGCTCAAATGTGTGTAACGGTTGGATTTTGTGTGGAGGCTATTTATACCCTCCACCCCTCTTCATTCGTGGAGAGAGCCATCGAAAGAACTACCACTCCTACCTTACATTTCGAGAAGAGAACTACCTACCCTTGTGTTGAGATCAAGTTGCTCCACTCCCACCATATGAAGCTTGATCTCTAGCCTTCCCAAGTTGCTTTCCACTCAATCCTTTCTTCCACCACAGCCAAATCAGTGAGGAGAGTTGAGTGTTGGGGAGATTATCATTTGAAGCACAAGAGCAAGGAGTTCATCATCATCTACAACATCTATTACCTTTTGGAGGGTGGTGCCTCCTAGATTGGTTAGGTGTCGCTTGGGAGCCTCCGTCGTTGAGATGTGGAGTTGAACCAAGAAGTTTGTAAGGGCAAGGAGATCGCCTACTTCGTGAAGATCTACCCCGAGTAAGGCTAGCCTCCGTGGGCGTGGCCATGATGGAATAGACAAGGTTGCTTCTTCGTGGACCCTTCGTGGGTGGAGCCTCCGTGGACTCTCAGCCGTTACCCTCCGTGGGTTGAAGTCTCCATCAACGTGGAAGTACGATAGCACCACCTATCGGAACCACGAGAAAAATCACCGCATCTCCAAAATTGCGTTTGCTCTTCTCCACCTCTCTTTACTACATGTGCAATTTACTTTCCGCTGCCTATACTCTAGAATTGCATGTGTAGGGTGATGCTTGACTTGATCATAATTGTGGATCTGCCAAAACTGTTCTTTGTCAAAAGGCAGAATTTTTATATTGACAAGTAGTCTAATCACCCCCTCTAGACATACTTTCGATCCTACAAGTGGTATCGAGCTTTGGTCTCCATTGTATTGGTTTCATTGCATTGACTCCATAAGCTTGGTTTCACAACCTAGGAGAGTATGGCGCCTAGTGAGGGTAATTTTAAGAGAGGTCCTTACTTTGATGGTACAAATTTTGCTAGTTGGAAGCATAAAATGAAAATGCATATTCTTGGTCATAACCCAGCCGCATGGGGCATTATTTGTGTTGGTATGCAAGGTGAATTCTTCGAGGAAGGAAAAGTTCCGGATCATGGGTTACACCGAAGAATTGCGGATGTTGCAAAACAATGCTCAAGCTTGTGACATTCTCTTCAATGCCTTGTGTCCCGAGGAGTTCAACAAAATCAGCCGCCTTGAGAATGCAAAAGAGATTTGGGATACTTTGGTTGAAATGCACGAAGGTACCGAGTCCGTGAAGGAATCAAAGCTAGATATTCTTCAAGGTCAACTTGACAAGTTCAAGATGAAGGATGGTGAAGGAGTCGCTGAAATGTACTCTAGGCTTGCTCTCATCACAAATGAGATTGCCGCTTAGGAAGCGAAGAAATGACCGACCGATTCATCATCAAGAAGATTCTCGAGCTTTGATGGAAAGTATGACACCGTGTGCACTTTGATCCAAATGATGCCAAACTACAAGACTCTCAAGCCAACCAAGTCATTGGAAGAATTGTTGCTCATGAGATGACACTTAAGGATAAGGAAGAGCTTCACAACAAGTCAAGTGGTGCTTACAAAGCTACAAGTGATGCTCCCACAACCTCAAGTGACAAGTTAGTTTCCAATGAAGAGATAAGCCTAATGGTCAAGAACTTCAACAAATTCTACAAGAATAGAGGCAAAGAGAGAAGCTCAAAGTCTAGATCATATGATGAAAAGAGATCTTCTAGTCGTGATCGAATCTGCTACAATTGTGGAAGACCGGACACTACTCAAATGAGTGTACGGCTCCCCACAAGAGAAGAGAAGAATCTCCAAGAAGAAGAAGCTCAAGAGATGAGTCACCTCGGAAAGAGAGAAGGAGCAGAGATGATCGTTATGAACGAAGACCTCTCGGAGAAGCAAGGATTAGGAGAGGAAAGACAAGTCATCAAGGAGCTACACAAGAAGAAAACATCAAGCTCATGTAGGTGAATGGGTCTCGGCTCCGACTCCGACAATCAATCCAAGGAAGCTATCACTCCGACTCCGACTACGGTCAAGATGAAGGTGTTGCGGTCTTGCTCTCGATCCTCCAACTCCAACTCCTACGACTTATTTGATTCACCAAATGAGGGAATTGGAAGATGCTTCATGGCTAAAGGCCCCAAGGTATCACACCCTGAATTCATTGACTTCATAGTGATGAGGATGACTTGCTTGGTGAAGATGAGCTCTTGCATGATAAATCCAGTGAGCCTAGTAACGATGAACATGCTAGTAGTCTTTATAGTCGAGAAGAGTCGAATGACAATGCTATGAAGGAGATTGAGCGCCTAACTAAAGAACTAAACACTCTTAAGTTAGCTCATGAAACAACTCAAGAAGATCATAGAGAGCTCCTAAGATCTCATGAGAAGCTACGCTTCGAGAAGCTCACTCTAGAGCAAGAACATGAGTTTCTAAAAGCAATCAATGACGATCTTCGAAAGAAGAGTTCTTCATATCTTGCCAAACGACTTCTCTTGTCTAATTTCTTGCCACCCATTAAGACTAAGCATGACAAGCATAAGAAAAATTCTTCCTCTAGCAGTAACAATAACCATGCTAAATCCAATGTTGTTGCTTCTAGTAGTTCTCTTGATTCCACTAACAATGTTTCAAGCCAAGTTACACTTGAGCAAGAGAATAGTTTATTGAAAGGGATCATAGAGAAAGGTGTCTACAAGAGCCTTGCCGGAAGCAAGAACTTTGAGGAAATTGTTCGCAAGCAAGGAAGGCACCGGAAGAATCAAGGAATTGGTTTTGAGCGAAAGTTCAACGCCGAAGGCGTTGAGTGGGAAGAAGGTCAATATCCTACTCCACAGTTTGTTCCTCAAAAGGAGAAGTATGATCCTACTTCTTCCAATGTGGAACAAGCTCAAGATGACCTTCCACCACAAGACCACAAGCTAAAAGGCAAGGACAAGCTTCAAGAGGAGATTGATGCATTTGTTGAAGCACCTCAAGCCATGGTCAAGTGGGTTCCCAAGGAAACGTCAAGTTCTACTTCGTCAAGCTCAACTACAACCCCAAGGATTCCCATCAAGATGATGTGGATCCCGAAGAAGAAGAACTAGAAAGTTCTTGAGGGTGACTCCGCCAACATACTTCACTCACATTCATTTTGGCAAAAACTTGTGCAATCAACTTCCACATCGTGCACTAGTTCATGGAGTCACAAACCCTCTTGTTGGTAAGTCAAGGGACAAGGTAATCATTGCTTTCATGGACATCATCTATTGTGAACTTCAATCTATGTCCATGGATATCCTTGTTTGTTCCTTGTGGGACTAACCCATGTAGGTATTGAAAGTGCCCGAATCCAAAGGATAGCTCCCAACTCTTGATGATCTCCATCAACATTGAGCATCCACATCTTCAACATCTACATGAAGTCTTCTACGACAACCCAAGGTTAGTTTGACCCTTTAAAAGGGTTCTCACATCTAGGGGAGCTTTGCTCTAAAAATTGAGCTAAATCATCTTCAAATGATGTGAACACATCAATGCTTTATGTAAAAGTGGTAACCCCACTTGTGCTTAAACGATGAGTATGACCTATGATCAAATGTTCTCATTTGGCTCCTAAGTCAATATACTCATATAAAGATGACCTAGTCATCGACAAATTGTGTGTTAGTTGCTAGAGTTTTGGTTGTGCATGTTTGACACATATTTCATTTGCTATCTTATTGTGTGAGCATGTTGGATGCATGATTTTATCCATTCGAGGACATCCATTTGTTGTTTTGGTCGTTTTGATTTTTTCGACCAAATGGATGGACAAGAATGCCTAAGTACCTCCCTAGCTATCTATGCTTTCTTGTCTCAAATTCTATTCATGCTTACATCACAAATTTTGAACAAGTCATTTTGGACCCTCCGGTGAGGAGCACTCGGAGCCACCAATCCGTCAAGGGCTAATTTCCAAAACCTTCTAATTGATTTGGTCGGACCAACTCACTCAAACTCGGTCGAACCGAAAGCATTTAGACTGATCTAGGTTTTCATCTCGGTGAAACCGAGTTGTGATTTTCGGCGTGATCAAGTGCATAACGCCTAGCAGTTATCCATCTCGGTGCCACCGAAGTTTTACAACTCGGTCCCACCGACAATGAAGGGGTATATATTCCGAGGGCCGCTGCTGATTCCTCCTTCAAACGTTTCGCCCCACACCCCTTGCCGCCGCCGCCTTGGTTTCCGGATCGTGGTCGTTGCCGTCAGGCGCCCCGCCAGAGTCTCCGTCGCCGTCAACGGCCATCTCCTCCGAGCCGTTGCCGCCGTAGAAAAACTCCACCAAGTTAGGGTGAGTTTTGATCCCACTCGTGCTCCCATCTCCGATTCAATGCACGTTTGGATTGCCTAGTATCTTGCCACGATTGAAATCCTCCTGTACACCAGATTGGTTCGTTTGAACTAGATTCGAGTAAAAGTTTTAGGGTTAGGTTTCATGGAACACATCTCGGTGAGACCGATTTTATATTTTCGGTATGACCGATTTGGCCTATGGCCATTGATCGCACCCTTCGGTCCAACCGAAGTTGTGCAAAATTGGTGTGACCGAAATGAAGATTCTGTGAAACCCTAGTGTTTTCGGCAGATCGAAACCCACTTCGTCAAACCGAAAGTGGTGTGCCAAGCTCTGTTTAACACTTCGGATTCACGAACCTTAAACTCGGATCGACCGAAATGTCTTCGTGAAAACTTAATACTAGAATTTGAACTCATTTTTTGCAAAAACTTCGCATTTTGTGATGACTCTTCTTCTCTGCCTACACCTTATCTATTCACGGGTTGTCGGCCATGTCGATGCCGGTGGCAGTGAGAACAGGTCGAGACACCCATTGCGTATATTCCGAGGCAGGCACTAGTCCCGATCCTAGTAGCTCATCCGATGATGGTGAGAGGATACACCAAGTGGCATGCCTCCTGCAGCCACCGAGCTAGAAAGAAGAGGAATTCAGATGATGAGGATTCAGATTTTGTTGTTGAGGAAGAGGTGACCTCAAAGCCTAAAGGAAGGTTGTTGCCAAAGAGCAACAAGATCAACAATCTAAGAAGGCCACCACAAAGTCAAGCGATCAACTGTTGCTAAGAAGCTGAATTTGGGAGAGGCAGCTGCAAGCAAAGTGAAGAAAACCACCAAGAGAAAGAGGATTGTGCATGATGCAGCGAAGAGAGGATGAGGATGAGGAAGCACCCCAGCCTCCTCCTCGAAGCCAAGCTCATGGGTGATGCCATTAAGGCCGGAGCCACATCAAAGCCCAAGAAATCTGCTCCAGCTAAGGCAGCTCCAAAGAAAGCCTGCCGCCAAGCCCAAGAGGACCGTCGTAAACATTCCAGCGTCTCGAAAAGAACAAGGATGATGTGCCACCAGTGAGTCGACGATGAAGGACCAGTTTTGCTGAAACTTCGTCCAAAACTGCCACTCCATAATGATGCTCATCCTCAAGCTGAGGATATGAAGGCAAGGAAAGATAAAGGTCTCAGGCTATGGAGACAAACTGACCCATATGCCGTGAGGAGAAGAACTGCTTGTAGATCCCAGATTTCACACCGAGAGCAGCGGGACTTCTATGAGACCGTGGCCGATGGACAAGAAGCCCATAGTCGCAGACACCCGATATGTTGACTGGAAGTACATTGACAGCGAAGAGCACAGAGATTTCTTTCCACATGTGCATGAAAGTTTCACCGCATGTGGAGTTGCAGATTTTGTAGGTCGAAATTGACCAGGTTGGAACGATGAGATGATAATGCAATTTTATGCCACTGACTCACTTCTACCCGATGGAAAGATTATGTGGATGGTGAAGGTCAAAGGTTTTCTTTCTGTTGAAGAATGGGCAGAAATTTGAATGCTCCAAAGGCAACGAGAAGATGATATTGATGTATATGGGATTCCAAAGAAGAATCATGAATCCATGAAAAACATGTACAAAGAGATTCCAGCAGAGGATTTGGGAATCTGGAAGCTCGGCTCGATCTACCATCTCGTGCAGGCTTACCTACCACTAATACCATTTTGAGGCATACCTTGATGCCCAAATCTGGAGATGATCGCATGATCGAGGATACTCTATCAACATGCTGCACATACTTGATGAGAGAGCACCTTTCAAGGTGATGGACTTGATGGTAGAGACCATTAAGAGGACTGCGGTGACCGTAAAAGGTCATGTGGATTTGCCCGCAGATTCAGATGTTATCAATGCCAAGTTTGGCACGGGCACATTCTTGTTGGATAGAGAACATTTACCGCTGCAGCAGAGCATGAAGACAATGTTGTTGTGATGGATGAGGAGGATCCGACATCTGTTGAAGGTCAAGCCAAGATCGCAGCTGCTAAGAAAGCCAAAGTCGACAAGGAAGCAAAGAAGCAGCAGCAGCTAAACCAAAGAGTTTCGAGAGCAAATTCTTGAAGCTACTCAAAGGATTGAACAACGCTCGCCAGCATTGAACAGTCTCGGGAGAGCTTAGAGAGGATTGTTGACGACAAGATCTACGCCCGGACGTGAAGTCGATCAAGTACAAGTGACCGCCAACAAGCTCGAGGCGACATTGAGGAAGCAAAGCAGGACAAGGCAGAGCTTATGCGTGAGTTGCAGGATGACTTAGTCCAGATTCTCATCGACAGATCGCTCCGGTTCCCAAAGGATCCCGATCACTGCTATTCTAGTGACTAACACCGGGACTACAGCTTCAAAGACCTCCCACAGTTCAGCAGTTGCTCCTACTCCAGCTCCGGCTCGGTGTCCACTCCTCCAAAGACAGACATCAGCTGAAGTCTTCGCCGATCTTTGTCATATCCACTCCGACATCAACCCAAACGGAGCCGCCAAGCAGAGTCCACAAAGGACGCTTAGCTCTATGCTTTTTGAACTTTTGGTAACTTGTTGCCAAAGGGGAGAAATTGTATAGATCATAGGGCTTCGAGAGAGAGAGAGAGGTTGTTGTCTTTGCGCTTTTGCTCTTTCGTTCTTTTGCGGTTTCTTTGAGATACTTTTGGTTTTCGAGAAATTCAAGTGTGTTTGATACTCCATTTGATTCTACCTTAATGAGTGCTTGGTCGCACTATGCTTTAATGTGTGCTTAATGCTTATCATATGCCATTCCTATCTCGTATGACCATTTACTCATGTCTTGGTGATTGGGTGCATGCTGTTCATTCTTATCATTTTGTGCGCTCCACCAAGATGTATGTGACATGGAAGAGTGACCCATGATCCTAATCGATTGTGCATTTGCATTCAAACGCAAATCTTAAATAATGCACAAATTTAGGGGAGCTCTTGCTTATCACATACTTCTCAAAGCTTATTTATATTATTCATTGATTATATCCTTTGTCGAAGCTTTGATCTATATGTTGTCATCAATTACCAAAAGGGGAGATTGAAAGTGCAACTAATCCCGGGTGGTTTTGGTAATTAATAACAACATATATATCATTGAACTAATAGTTACTTGAGAATCATTTCGGAGAGTTCAATTGATATGGGTATGGCAAGGATCAAGAAGTGGACCCCCAAAATGCTAAGGCAAGCATTGGCAATAGCTCAAGACTCCATTTTTGGTTTAGTGATCCAAGATCACATTGAGTCCATAGGAAAAGCCAATACTATTAAAAGGGATGAGGTTATGATGATGATCTGGTTGCTCAAGTGCTTAGTGATACATCTCCTAAACTATCAGCAACTTTCACCGCCATAAACACTCATAAGTAGTCTCGGTCCCACCGAAATTCCAAACTCACCACACCGAGATGAACCACCTCACCATAAGCCAAACCCTAGTAAACTCGGATTTTCCGATTCAACTCGGTCTCACCGAAACATGAGTTGCCAAGCTTCAGAACCTTCATCATCAAATCGGTGTCACCGAGATGATGAAGTCGGTCCCACCAAACTGGCATGCTCTTGTCATTGCGAATCGGACTAACCGAGATTGTATATTCGGTCCCACGAAAATCCCAACGCTCACATTATTTGAACTATCGGTCTCACCGAGTTGTCCACTTCGGTCCCACCGAGATTGCTCAAATGTGTGTAACGGTTGGATTTTGTGTGGAGGCTATTTATACCCCTCCACCCCTCTTCATTCGTGGAGAGAGCCATCGAAAGAACTACCACTCCTACCTTACATTTCGAGAAGAGAACTACCTACCCTTGTGTTGAGATCAAGTTGCTCCACTCCCACCATATGAAGCTTGATCTCTAGCCTTCCCAAGTTGCTTTCCACTCAATCCTTTCTTCCACCACAGCCAAATCAGTGAGGAGAGTTGAGTGTTGGGGAGATTATCATTTGAAGCACAAGAGCAAGGAGTTCATCATCATCTACAACATCTATTACCTTTTGGAGGGTGGTGCCTCCTAGATTGGTTAGGTGTCGCTTGGGAGCCTCCGTCGTTGAGATGTGGAGTTGAACCAAGAAGTTTGTAAGGGCAAGGAGATCGCCTACTTCGTGAAGATCTACCCCGAGTAAGGCTAGCCCTCCGTGGGCGTAGGCCATGATGGAATAGACAATGTTGCTTCTTCGTGGACCCTTCGTGGGTGGAGCCCTCCGTGGACTCGCGCAGCCGTTACCCTCCGTGGGTTGAAGTCTCCATCAACGTGGAAGTACGATAGCACCACCTATCGGAACCACGAGAAAAATCACCGCATCTCCAAAATTGCGTTTGCTCTTCTCCACCTCTCTTTACTACATGTGCAATTTACTTTCCGCTGCCTATACTCTAGAATTGCATGTGTAGGGTGATGCTTGACTTGATCATAATTGTGAATCTACCAAAAACTGTTCTTTGTCAAAAGGCAGAATTTTTATATTGACAAGTAGTCTAATCACCCCCCCTCTAGACATACTTTCGATCCTACAAACGCGACTCAAAGACTCGAGAGTCCGAGCTTGCCTCGGCTCTTGAGAGTGCCAAAGCCGCTAAGGCCGAGGCCCATAAGTGTTGGGGAACGTAGTAATTTCAAAAAATTTCCTACGCACACGCAAGACCATGGTGATGACATAGCAACAAGAGGGGAGAGTGTATGTCCACGTACCCTCGTAGACCGTAAGCGGAAGCGTTATTACAACGCGGTTGATGTAGTCGTACGTCTTCACGATCCGACCGATCCAAGCACCGAACGTACGGAGCCTCCGAGTTCAGCACACGTTCAGCTCGATGACGATCTCCGCCTCCGATCCAGCCGAGCTCCGGAGATGAGTTCCACAAGACGACGGCGTGGTGACGATGTTGATGTTCTACCGGCGCAGGGCTTCGCCTAAACTCCGCGACGATATGACCGAGGTGGAATATGGTGGAAGGGGGCACCGCACACGGCTAAGGAACGATCCGTAGATCAACTTGTGTCTATGGGGTGCCCCCTGCCCCCCTATATAAAGGAGCAAGGGGAGGGTGCGGCCGGCCCTAGGAGGAGGCGCGCCAGAGGAGTCCTACTCCCACCGGGAGTAGGACTCCCCCCCTTTCCTTGTTGGATTAGGACTTGGGGGCAGGGAAAGAGGGAAGGGGGGCGCCGCCCCCCCTCTCCTTGTCCTATTCGGACTAGGGGGGAGGGGGCGCGCGGCCTGCCTTGGCCGGCCCTTCCTCTTCTCCCTCATGGCCCACTAAGGCCCATTAACCCCCGGGAGGGTTCCGGTAACCCCCCGGTGTTCCGGTAAAATCCCGATTTCACCCGGAACCATTCCGAAGTCCAAACATAGGCTTCCAATATATCAATCTTTATGTCTCGACTATTACAAGACTCCTCGTCATGTCCATGATCACATCCGGGACTCCGAACAAACTTCGGTACATCAAAACTTATAAACTCATAATAAAACTGTCATCGAAACGTTAAGCGTGCGGACCCTACGGGTTCGAGAACTATGTAGACATGACCTAAAACCATTCTCGGTCAATAACCAATAGCGGGACCTAGATGCCCATATTGGTTCCTACATATTCTACGAAGATCTTTATCGGTCAAACCGCATAACAACATACTTTGTTCCCTTTGTCATCGGTATGTTACTTGCCCGAGATTTGATCGTCGGTATCGAATACCAAGTTCAATCTCGTTACCGGCAAGTCTCTTTACTCGTTCCGTAATACGTCATCTCATAACTAACTCATTAGTTACATGCTTGCAAGGCTTAGGTGATGAGTATTACCGAGAGGGCCCAGAGATACCTCTCCGACAATCGGAGTGACAAATCCTAATCTCGAATTACGCCAACCCAACATGTACCTTCGGAAACACCTGTAGAGCACCTTTATAATCACCCAGTTACGTTGTGACGTTTGGTAGCACACAAAGTGTTCTTCCGGTAGACGGGAGTTGCACAATCTCATAGTTGTAGGAACTTTGTAAAGTCATGAAGAAAGCAATAGCAGTATACTAAACGATCAAGTGCTAGGCTAACAGAATGGGTCATGTCAATCACATCATTCTTCTAATGATGTGATCCCAGTAATCAAATGACAACACATGTCTATGGTTAGGAAACATAACCATCTTTGATTAATGAGCTAGTCGAGTAGAGGCATACTAGTGACTATAGTTTTTGTCTATGTATTCACACATGTATCATGTTTCCGGTTAATAAAATTCTAGCATGAATAATAAACATTTATCATGATATGAGGAAATAAATAATAACTTTATTATTGCCTCTAGGGCATATTTCCTTCAGTCTCCCACTTGCACTAGAGTCAATAATCTAGATTACATAGTAATGATTCTAACACCCATGGAGTCTTGGTGCTGATCATGTTTTGCTCGTGAGAGAGGCTTAGTCAACGGGTCTGCAACATTCAGATCCGTATGTATCTTGCAAATCTCTATGTCTCCCACTTGGACTTGGTCCCGAATGGAATTGAAGCATCTCTTGATGTGCTTGGTCCTCTTGTGAAATCTGGATTCCTTTGCCAAGGCAATTGCACTAGTATTGTCACAGAAGATCTTCATTGGTCCCGATGCACTAGGTATGACACCTAGATCGGAAATGAACTCCTTCATCCAGACTCCTTCATTTGCTGCTTCAGAAGCAGCTATGTACTCCGCTTCACATGTAGATCCCGCCACGACGCTTTGTTTAGAACTGCACCAACTTACAGCTCCACCGTTTAATATAAACACGTATCCGGTTTGCGATTTAGAATCGTCCGGATCAGTGTCAAAGCTTGCATCGACGTAACCATTTACGATTAGCTCTTTGTCACCTCCATATCGAGAAACATATCCTTAGTCCTTTTAGGTATTTCAGATGTTCTTGACCGCTGTCCAAATGATCCACTCTGGATTACTTTGGTACCTTCTGCCAAGCTTATTGCTAAGCATACGTCGGTCTGGTACACAACATTGCATACATGATAGAGCCTATGGCTGAAGCATAGGAACATTTTTCATTTTCTCTATCTTCTGCTGTGGTCGGGCATTGAGTTTGACTCAACTTTACACCTTGTAGCACAGGCAAGAATCCTTTCTTTGCACGATCCATTTTGAACTTTTTCAAAATTTTGTCAAGGTATGTGCTTCGTGAAAGTCCTATTAAGCGCCTTGATCTATCTCTATAGATCTTGATGCCCAATATGTAAGCAGCTTCACCGAGGTCTTTCATCGAAAAACTTTTATTCAAGTATCCTTTATGCTATCCAGAATTCTATATCATTTCCAATTAATAATATGTCATCAACATATAAAACTAGAAATGCTCTGAGCTCCCACTCACTTTCTTGTAAATACAAAGCTTCTCCAAAAGTCTCAGATAAAACCATATGCTTTGATCACACTATCAAAGCGCTTATTCCAACTCCGAGATGCTTGCACCAGTCCATAAATGGAACGTTGGAGCTTGCACACTTTGTCAGCACCTTTTGGACCAACAAAACCGTCCGGCTGCATCATATACAACTCTTCTTCTAGAAATCCATTCAAGAATGCAGTCTTGACATCCATTTGCCAAATTTCATAATCATGAAATGCAGCAATAGCCAACATGATTCGGACAGACTTAAGCATCGCTACGGGTGAGAAAGTCTCATCGTAGTCAACCCCTGAACTTGTCGAAAACCTTTCGCAACAAGTCGAGCTTTATAGACAATAACATTACCATCAGCGTCAGTCTTCTTCTTAAAGATCCATTTATTCTCAATGGCTTGCCGATCATCGGGCAAGTCAACCAAAGTCCATACTTTGTTTTCATACATGGATCCCATCTCAGATTTCATGGCCTCTAGCCATTTTGCGGAATCTGGGCTCATCATCGCTTCCTCATAGTTCGTAGGTTCATCATGGTCAAGTAACATGACTTCCAGAATAGGATTACCGTACCACTCTAGTGCGGATCTTACTCTGGTAGACCGACGAGGTTCAGCAGAAACTTGATCTGAAGTTTCATGATCAATATCATTAACTTCCTCACTAATTGGTGTAGTTGTCACGGGAACCGGTTCTCATGATGAACTACCTTCCAATAAGGGAGTAGATACAGTTATCTCATCAAGTTCTACTTCTTTCGAGAGAAACTCCTTCTCTAGAAAGGATCCATTCTTAGCAACGAATGTCTTGCCTTCGGATCTGTGATAGAAGGTGTACCCAACAGTCTCTTTTGGGTATCCTATGAATACACATTTCTCCGATTTGGGTTCGAGCTTATCTGGTTGAAGTTTCATCACATAAGCATCGCAGCCCCAAACTTTAAGAAACGACAACTTTGGTTTCTTGCCAAACCACAGTTCATAAGGCGTCGTCTCAACGGATTTTGATGGTGCCCTATTTAACGTGAATGCGGCCGTCTCTAAAGCATAACCCCAAAACGATAGCGGTAAATCGGTAAGAGACATCATAGATTGCACCATATCAAGTAAAGTACGATTACGACGTTCGGACACACCATTTCGTTGTGGTGTTCCAGGTGGCGTGAGTTGCGAAACTATTCCGCAATGTTTCAAATGTAAACCAAACTCGTAACTCAAATATTCTCCTCCACGATCAGATCGTAGAAACTTTATTTTCTTGTTACGATGATTTTCTACTTCACTCTGAAATTCTTTGAGCTTTTCAAATGTTTCAGGCTTGTGCTTCATTAAGTAGATATACCCATATCTGCTCAAATCATCTGTGAAGGTGAGAAAATACGAGCCTCAACATTCATCGGGACACATACATCTGTATGTATGATTTCCAACAAATCTGTTGCTCTCTCCATAGTGCCGGAGAACGGTGTTTTAGTCATCTTGCCCATGAGGCACGGTTCGCAAGTACCAAGTGATTCATAATCAAGTGATTCCAGAAGTCCATCGGTATGGAGTTTCTTCATGCATTTTACACCGATATGACCTAAACGGCAGTGCCACAAATAAGTTGCACTCTCATTATCAACTCTGCATCTTTTGGCTTCAACATTATGAATATGTGTATCACTACTATCGAGATTCAATAAAAATAGACCACTCTTCAAGGGTGCGTGACCATAAACGATATTACTCATATAAATAGAACAACCATTATTCTCTGATTTAAATGAATAACCGTCTCGCATCAAACAAGATCCAGATATAATGTTCATGCTCAACGCTGGCACCAAATAACAATTATTCAGGTCTAAAACTAATCCCGAAGGTAGATGTAGAGGTAGCGTGCCGACCGCGATCACATCGACATTGGAACCGTTTCCCACGCGCATCGTCACCTCATCCTTGGCCAGTGCTCGCTTATTCCGTAGTCCCTGTTTCGAGTTGCAAATATTATCAACAGAACCAGTATCAAATACCCAGGTGCTACTACGAGCTCTAGTTAGGTACACATCAATAACATGTATATCACATATACCTTTGTTCACTTTGCCATCCTTCTTATCTGCCAAATACTTGGGGCAGTTCCGCTTCCAGTGTCCAATCTGCTTGCAGTAGAAGCACTCAGTTTCAGGCTTAGGACCAGACTTGGGTTTCTTCTCTTGAGCAGCAACTTGCTTGCCGTTCTTTTGAAGTTCCCTTCTTCTTCCCTTTGCCCTTCTTCTTGAAACTAGTGGTCTTGTTAACCATCAACACTTGATGCTCCTTCTTGATTTCTACCTCCGCTGCTTCAAGCATTGCGAAGAGCTCGGGAATAGTCTTGTTCATCCCTTGCATATTATAGTTCATCACGAAGCTCTTGTAGCTTGGTGGCGTGATTGGGGAATTCTTTCAATGACACTATCATCGTGAAGATTAACTCCAGTTGAATCAAGTGATTATTATACCCGGACATTTCGAGTATGTGTTCACTTGTGTAACTATTCTCCTCCATCTTGCAGCTATAGAACTTATTAGAGATTTCATATCTCTCAATCCGGCATTTGCTTGAAATATTAACTTCAACTCTGGAACATCTCATATGCTCCATGACGCTCAAAACGCCGTTGAAGACCCGGTTCTAAGCCGTAAAGCATGGCACATCGAACTATAGAGTAGTCATCAGCTTTGCTCGCCAGACGTTCTTAACGTCGTCGGTTGCATCGGCAGCAGGCCTGGCACCCAGCGGTGCTTCCGGGGCGTAACTCTTACGTGCAGCAATGAGGATAATCCTCGAGTTACGGACCCGATCCGTGTAATTGCTACCATCATCTTTCAACTCTGCTTTCTCAAGGAACGCATTAAAATTCAACGGAACAACAACACGAGCCATCTATCTACAAACGAACATAGACAAGCAAGATACTATCAGGTACTAAGTTCATGATAAATTTAAGTTCAATTAATCATATTACTTAAGAACTCCCATTTAGACAGACATCTCTCTAGTCATCTAAGTGATCACGTGATCCAAATCAACTAAACCATAACCGATCATCACGTGAGATGGAGTAGTTTTAAATGGTGAACATCATTATGTTGATCATATCTACTATATGATTCACGCTCGACCTTTCGGTCTCCGTGTTCCGAGGCCATATCTGCATATGCTAGGCTCGTCAAGTTTAACCTGAGTATTCTCGTGTGCAAAACTGGCTTGCACCCGTTGTAGATGGACGAGAGCTTATCACACCCGATCATCACATGGTGTCTCGCACACATTTAACTTTGGCAACGGTGCATACTCAGGAGAACACTACTTGATAATTTTAGTGAGAGATCATCTTAAAATGCTACCGTCAATCAAAGCAAGATAAGATGCATAAAGGATAAACATCACATGCAATCAATATAAGTGATATGATATGGCCATCATCATCTTGTGCTTGTGATCTCCATCTTCGAAGCATCGTCATGATCACCCTCGTCACCGGCGCGACACCTTGGTCTCCATCGTAGCATCGTTGTCGTTTACGCCATCTTATTGCTTCTACGACTATCGCTACCGCTTAGTGATAAAGTAAAGCAATTACAGGGCGTTTGCATTTCATACAATAAAGCGACAACCATATGGCTCCTGCCAGTTGCCGATAATTTCGGTTACAAAACATGATCATCTCATACAATAAAATATAGCATCACGTCTTGACCATATCACATCACAACATGCCCTGCAAAAACAAGTTAGACGTCCTCTACTTTGTTGTTGCAAATTTTACGTGGCTGCTACGGGCTCAGCAAGAACCGTTCTTACCTATGCATCAAAACCACAACGATAGTTTGTCAAATAGACTCCGTTTTAACCTTCACAAGGACCGGGCGTAGCCACGCTCGGTTCAACTAAAGTGAGAGAGACAGACACCCGCCAATCACCTTTAAGCACGAAAGTGCTCGTAGCGGTGAAACCAGTCTCGCGTAAGCGTCTGGCGTAATGTCGGTCCGGCCGCTTCATCTCACAATACCGCTGAACCAAAGTATGACATGCTGGTAGGCAGTATGACTTATATCGTCCACAACTCACTTGTGTTCTACTCGTGCATATAACATCAACGCATAAAACCTAGGCTCGGATGCCACTGTTGGGGAACATAGTAATTTCAAAAAATTTCCTACGCACACGCAAGATCATGGTGATGATATAGCAACGAGAGGGGAGAGTGTATGTCCACGTACCCTCGTAGACCGTAAGCGGAAGCGTTATTACAACGCGGTTGATGTAGTCGTACGTCTTCATGATCCGACCAATCCAAGCACCGAACGTACGGAGCCTCCGAGTTCAGCACACGTTCAGCTCGATGACGATCTCCGGCCTCCGATCCAGCCGAGCTCCGGAGATGAGTTCCATCAGCACGACGGCGTGGTGACGATGTTGATGTTCTACCAGCATAGGGCTTCGCCTAAACTCCGCGACGATATGACCGAGGTGGAATATGGTGGAAGGGGGCACCGCACACGGCTAAGGAACGATCCGTAGATCAACTTGTGTCTATGGGGTGCCCTTGCCCTCGTATATAAAGGAGCAAGGGGGTGCGGCCGGCCCTAGGAGGAGGCGAGGAGGAGTCCTACTCCCACCGAGTAGGACTCCCCCTTCCTAGTTGGATTAGGACTTGGGGGAGGGAAGAGGAAGAAGGCGCCCCCCATCTCCTTGTCCTATTCGGACTAGGGGGAGGCGCGCCTGCCTTGGCCGGCCCTTCCTCTTCTCCCTCATGGCCCACTAAGGCCCATTAACCCCGGAGGGTTCCGTAACCCGGTGTTCGGTAAAATCGATTTCACCCGAACCATTCAAGTCCAAACATAGGCTTCCAATATATCAATCTTTATGTCTCGACCATTCCGAGACTCCTCGTCATGTCCGTGATCACATCCGGACTCGAACAATCTTCGTACATCAAAACTTATAAACTAATAATAAAAGTATCATCGAAGCGTTAAGCGTGCGGACCCTACGGGTTCGAGAACTATGTAGACATGACCTAAAACCATTCTCGGTCAATAACCAATAGCGGAACTGGATGCTCATATTGGTTCCTACATATTCTACGAAGATCTTTATCGGTCAAACCGCATAACAACATACTTTGTTCCCTCTGTCATCGGTATGTTACTTGCCCGAGATTTGATCGTCGGTATCCAATACCTAGTTCAATCTCGTTACCGGAAAGTCTCTTTACTCGTTCCGTAATACGTCATCTCATAACTAACTCATTAGTTACATGCTTGCAAGGCTTAGGTGATGAGTATTACCGAGAGGGCCCAGAGATACCTCTCCGACAATTGGAGTGACAAATCCTAATCTCGAATTACGCCAACCCAACATGTACCTTCGGAAACACCTGTAGAGCACCTTTATAATCACCCCGATGCGTAGACGCGTTTGGTAGCACACAAAGTGTTCTTCCGTAGACGGAGTTGCACAATCTCATAGTTGCAGGAACTTTGTATAAGTCATGAAGAAAGCAATAGCAGTATACTAAACGATCAAGTGCTAGGCTAACAGAATGGGTCATGTCAATCACATCATTCTTCTAATGATGTGATCCCAGTAATCAAATGACAACACATGTCTATGGTTAGGAAACATAACCATCTTTGATTAATGAGCTAGTCGAGTAGAGGCATACTAGTGACTATAGTTTTTGTCTATGTATTCACACATGTATCATGTTTCCGTTAATACAATTCTAGCATGAATAATAAACATTTATCATGATATGAGGAAATAAATAATAACTTTATTATTGCCTCTAGGGCATATTTCCTTCAATAAGGCCCTTCAGAGATTGAGGCGGTGAAGAAAATAGCTATGGTAGGGCATTTTTCATGCAAAGCAAGCATGTGAATGTGAATTACATTACTTACCCGAATCGGGGCTCTCAGAGCGTTTGCAGATCTGCCTCGCAGCGTGTCCGATGCCGCCAAGATTCTACCGGGCCGAGGAGGGAGCTCAACGGAGAAGGTCTTCGGTCTCAAGATGTTGAGGCGGACATCCGTGTGCCCCTAGCGACCAGGTGAAGCACTGGTCGAGCTCCACAAGGTAGCCGAAGCAGGCCATGAAGGGCCTCATAGTCCGGCTGTGGCATGAGGAGGCCATGCCTAGGAGCTACTTCGGCCTCGTGCGGCGGCTGGTGGATGCGTGCCCTTGGGTGGAAGTCATCAAGCGCTCCGCCTGCATTGAAGGTGCCCGCCGGGCCCTTGCCCGCGCAAAGGTGCACTAGGGCAGGCTGGATGCTGAGAGGCTTCTGACAGACGCGCTGCCGGCGGGCAAGGAGTATCGTACGCCCGAGATGTATTATAAGAGTGTCCTGAAGGGTGCCCGCAAGATTGCAGATGAGAGCCCCAAAATGTAATATTTGAGTAGACTCGCAATGTGTTATCATGTGCGCTGAAAACTTTGTTCATATGCGCTAAGCAACACTTATTGATTTAAAATATTACCTTCTGTGCGGCCGTTTATCAAATCTGAGAGATGGCAAGTCGTCGGCTTCAACCCCCATGCCACGAGTGCTGGGGTGTTCGGGATAAACTTGAGCGCTCTTGTTCCCATTTTTGGGTCCATCTAGGGAGGCGCTCAACACAACGAACAAGGCAACCGGACTTATAATGCTTGAACACTCTCACTTAGCCATAGAATTTTATAATTTTAAATTTCGGCAAAGCCCCTAGTGTCCGGAAGACTGAGTTCGGGGCGCTATCCACGCCTGGGCCGGACGAAGCCGGTTCCTCGCTCTAAGCGGCATAAGTCTTTAGGGACTTGAAAAGACCTCTCGAACAGCGACCAGCTCTCACCTTATCATGACGGCCAGTTTTAGCTTTCTCCACTGAGGCGCTCGCCCAGCTCAACCGAGGCGCAATCGAAGTGGTTCTCCCAGTGCTACCTTAGCCGATAGAACGGAACGTAAGGTACCAAAACATGGGAGCCGGGCAAACCCAACTATTGACCCAAGACATGATTCGGAGCCGATGCATATAGTGCTATAAGTTCGGGTGCCGACTTGTGAAAGTGTTCGGACTTGTCACACCATAATGCGGGAACATAAGCCCTGGGTATTCGGCCGTACTAAAGTGTACGGATGCAAGATGTCATAAATGAACATATATGTAAAAAAGGAATGCAATTATAGGCAAAAAGCGCTGCATTGTTTATTCAAGGAATTCTGCTATGAGTGCAGAACGATACAAATGGTGCGGTAAGCAAGGGATTGGACTAATTAAACATATCCCCCTCCAGGGGTAGGCTGCGGACTGGTGTATTTAACAAATTTAATGCTCATAATGGAGACCACCTGAATGTTCGTCGTAGCCTTTGTCCTTCCCTGGCTGTTGCATCGTGAGTTCCGCAGGTTTACCGCCGGACAGGGTCTCTGGTGAATGGAGTCCTGTGGATAAATAGAAAAAGGGAAAAAAAGGAAAATAAAAAGAGCGACACACTTGGGAGCCCCTGGTGTGGTTGAGCCGTACTCTGGGCCTGTCGTGGTCGTGCCCCTCCCCCTATGCCCATGGTATCTCCAGAGCGTAATGATGTACGCGAAAAGCTGGTCTTGCAATCATGCACGGGCTGGGGTTGGGGCCGGATTGCTACGCGTGCTCGGAATGTGCCAGGTGGTCTTGAAGTATGTTACTCCGGGCGCGTTTGGCCATGTCCAGTCGTTTAACGACCGGACTCGAAAATTGCCTTAAGAGGCTGCTCAGATTGCCGCGAGAGAGCATTGTGTGTTCCTCCGCTCGAGGGAGCGTTCAGCGTTCCGCTGACCTTGATGACTCCACGAGGGCCCGCATCTTGAGCTTGAGGCATGCATAATGCGGCACGCGCTGAACTTTGTAAACACGGTTCGTCCGAAAGCAGAGCGTGATAGCCATCTGCGAACGGGACTATGTCGAAGATTAACTCTCGCCGGAAATTATCCGGGATCCGAAGACCACTTCAGTGTGATGAGCTCGCATAATTGGCCTCAACACCTGGTATGACGCCTTTGAAGGTCGTCTTTGTAGGTTTAATCCTTGAGGGGTCTATGCCCATCTTGCGCACTGTATCCTGATAAAGCAGGTTCAGGCTGCTGCCGCCGTCCATCAGGACTCTAGTGAGGTGAAATCCATCGACGATTGGGTCTAAAACCAATGCGGCGAATCCACCATGGCGGATATTGGTAGGGTGGTCCCTTCGATCGAAAGTGATCGGGCAAGAGGACCATGGATTGAACTTCGGGGCGACTGGCTCCATCGCATATACGTCCCTAAGTGCATGCTTCCGCTCCCTCTTGGGTATGTGGGTTGCGTATATCATGTTTACCGTCCGCACTTGTGGGGGGAAGCCCTTCTGTCCTCTACTGTTCGGCGGCCGAGTCTCCTCCTCGTCATCGCTGTGCAGCCCCTTGTCATTGTTTTCGGCAATTAATTTGCCTGCCTGCTTGAATACTCAACAATCCCTGTTGGTTTGGTTAGCTGGCTTTTCGGGGGTGCCATGTATCTGGCAAGAGCGGTCGAGTATTCGGTCCAGATTGGATGGACCCGGAGTAGTTCTTTTGAATGTCTTTTTCCACTGGCCGGGTTTAGAGCCTCTGAATCCGGCATTGACTGCCGTATCCTCAGTGCTATCGCCGTTAAGGCGGCGTTTGTTTTTGTTGTGACGCGACCTGCCATTGCGGTCCTTGCTGTTCGGACTGCCAGAATTTTTGCTGAGGTTGTTACTGCGAGCTAGCCAGCTGTCCTCTCCCGCGCAGAAGCGGGTCATGAGTGATGTGAGGGCTGCCATGGATTTCGGCTTTTCCTGTCCTAGGTGCCGGCCAGCCACTCGTCGCGGATGTTATGTTTGAAGGCTGCGAGGGCCTCTGCATCCGGACAATCGACGATTGATTTTTCTTTGTGAGGAACCGTGTCCAGAATTGTCTGGCCGATTCGTCTGGCTGCTAAATTATATGGATTAGGTCATCGGCGTCTGGTGGTCGCACATATGTGCCCTGGAAGTTTTCAAGGAATGCGGCTTCAAAGTCCTCCCAACACCCAATTGATTCTGCTGGCAAGCTGTTAAGCCAATGCCGAGCTGGTCCTTTAAGCTTGAGTGGGAGATATTTGATGGCATGGAGATCGTCACCACGGGCCATATGGATGTCAAGGAGGTAGTCTTCGATCCAAACTGCGGGGTCTGTTGTGCCATCGAGAATTCAATGTTCACGGGTTTAAACCCTTGAGGATTTGATGATCCATTAGTTCATCGTGAAGCGTAGTGGGTGTCTGGCGCTCTATATTGAGCAATATCACGACGTAGCTCCGAGAGCTTTGTCTGCTGTGTTCGCCCGGCCGAGTTCTGTGATCCGCGCGACGATAGTCGCCGTGGGTCGTGGGGCGCCCACGTGATCCGTAGATAGATCTTGATTGTCTTGCCTTATCCTCCAATATATCCCGCAAGTCCGGCGCATTCCCCCATGGCTTCGCGCTTTTCGAGCGGTGCCGGGGTACGGTTCTTCACTGGCGGAGGGCCTGGATGCCTCTCTGTCGCGGCCACGAGCTGGTCGGTCAGCCGTATTGTGCGCTGGTGATGAAGGTTTGTATGCTTCCTCCTCTAGACGGGGGAGCAACTTGCGTTTTGGGTAGCTTTTGGAGGGGCGTTCGAGTTCGTACTCTTCGGCCGCGAGGACCTCGGTCCATCTGTCAGCCAGCAGGTCTTGATCAGCTTGAAGCTGTTGCTGCTTCTTCTTTAGGCTGTACACCGTGGCCATTAGCCTGCGTTTGAAACGCTCTTGCTCGACGGGATCCTCGGGCACGACGAATTCGTCGTCGTTGAGGCTTGCCTCGTCTCCGGAGGGAGGCATGTAATTGTCATCCTCTATCTCCTCATCTGCCGCTCACTCTTGAGGGCTGGCTTCTCCGTCCTCCTGTGCTGAATCTTGCTGGAGGGGGTTGTCTTCGGCACTCTCTGGGGTGTTATTGTCTCAGGTGCCGGAATCTCCATTCTTGCTGTGGCAGGATTTAGAGTGGCGCCGCTGACGTCGGCGCTTGGGCTGTTTCTTAGAGGAATCTGCCTCCGCTGCTTCTTCGTCGTCCCCATCCTTTGGGGTGTCCACCATGTATATATCGTATGACGAGGTGGTCTTCCAGTGCCCCGTAGGCACTGGTTCTTGATCGTCTCCGGCATCGTCGTCCATACCGTCGATGTCTTCGGAGTTGTAGTCTAGCTTGTCGGTTAGATCGTCGACAGTGGCTACAAAGTGGGTGGTGGGTGGGTTTTGAATTTCTTCGTCGTCCGCATCCCAACCATCTTGACCGCAGTCCGGCCAGGGCTCTCCTGATAACGAGAGATATTTTAGCGAATTCAGGATGTCGCCAAAGGGTGAGTGCTGAAAGATGTCCGCAGCGGTGAACTCCATGATCGGCGCCCAATCGGATTCGATCGGCAGGGGCGCAGGAGGTTTGGAGTCCGGCAAGGAGTCCGGCACCTCGGAGTCACCAGCCTTGCAAGGGACAAGGTCGGTATTCGGCTCCATCGCCGTGGAAGTTGCAGCCCCCGAGGCGGTGTCCAGCCACCTGTCCTCGATCTGCGCGGTCGACTCCGAACTATGGGTCAGAGCGGACTCGTGTGCGGCCTCCAGGGTACTGTCCGGCGGCAGAGCTAAGTCATGCACATCGTGACAGTGCGGCATGGTCGGCTGTGGCTCGAATCCATCGAAGATCAAGTCCCCGCGGATGTCAGCCGTGAAGTTTAGGCTTCCAAACCTGACCTGATAGCCAGGGGCATAGCTTTCGATCTGCTCCAGATGGCCGAGTGAATTGGCCCGCAGTGCAAAGCCACCGAACACGAAGATCTGTCCGGGGAGAAAAGTCTCATCCTAGACGGCATTGTTGTTGATTGAAGAAGCCATCAAGCCTATCGGTGACGACATAGAGGAACTCTCAATGAAAGCAACAATGTCGGTGTCAAAACCGGCGGATCTCGGGTAGGGGGTCCCGAACTGTGCGTCTAGGCGGATGGTAACAGGAGACAAGGGACACGATGTTTTTACCTAGGTTCGGGCCCTCTCGATGGAGGTAAAACCCTACTCCTGCTTGATTGATATTGATAATATGGGTAGTACAAGAGTGAATCTACCACGAGATCAAGGAGGCTAAACCCTAGAAGCTAGCCTATGGTATGATTGTTGTAATGGTTGTTCGTCCCCACGGACTAAAACCCTCCGGTTTATATAGACATCGGAGAGGGCTAGGGTTACAGAGTCGGTTACAATGGTAGGAGATCTACATATCCGTATTGCCAAGCTTGCCTTCCACGCCAAGGAAAGTCCCATCCGGACACGGGCTAAGTCTTCAATCTTGTATCTTCATAGTCTTGGAGTCCGCCGATGATGATAGTCCGCTATCCGGACACCCCTAGTCCAGACTCCTCAACAACCCATTTGCTATTATTTTTATAATGTTTACTCATTTTCTAATTCATATGGAATTTATTGCAGCCCGCTTTTTCATTTTTAGAATTGCGGCCATTTTCTCGTCAAGCATCAGGTCAAAAATTAACTAAATATGTGGGAAATTTTTGCTGGGGAACGAAATATTCTTAATCCAAAAATTAATAGCCATACTAAAAGAAATTTAAAAATAAGTTAGTACTATGTCATGTTAAATCCAATGAAATAGGTATAAGATATCAGTGAAGAACAAAATTCAAAAAAAACTAATATCCCATTTGCTCGTCTTGAAAGATTTGTAGCCCAGTAATTCGAAGAAAACAAATAGGCCTAGCTTGGGTATTCTGCAAAAAGAAATACTGGGGTACCTATTTTCCCAAAGAACTAGTGCATGAGCATTTAGCTTTATTTATTTATTTACTTATTTATGTTTAGGGGACCATGAGCGTGTATCTGGGCCGGATTCATGTGAGAGCGTCCCTTCCAGTTAATTATGGGCTTCTCTATTGGGCCTTCATCAGTGGGCTGCATGTTATCAACAAGTGGAAAATGTGTTCCGTACGAAAAATAGTATGAGCTACGTACGGTACGGGGCACTAAAGGATCGAACCGTGCAACGACTTCCAAAACATTGTGTTTGTCGTTCTAACAACACATTTATATTCAACCAACAGACGAAATATACTACTGATTGTACATTGAAAACAGCAGCAGCAGCAACCAGGGCTGGGGGTGCAACAGAAGCAGTAAGCAGGCCAGAAGAGTGAAGACGCAGCTCTCTCTTCCAAACCAAACATCAGCCATCATTACAAAAGGGCTACCAAAAAAGAACAAGTGTATGCATCAAACTAAATAAAGGACAGGGGTCGATGCCTGGAACTTATAGCCAGGTGATGGATGGCCTGATTAGATTGGTTGATGGCCAGACTCGCCATGGTAGGCAACACAACTTTCTCCGGAACCATAGTTGGTAACCATAACGTGTTACGTTAGTCAGAAGTGACAACATGTTTATATGATCGAGCAGGAAACTAGTTGTAGCGGTCGATCGATGTGGATGCGATACATGCATGGATGCCTCAAATTTCTGTGTTTAGGTGAGGAGCTGGCGCTGCAGGTACCTTTCCTCGTCACACTTTCTTCAAGATAAACAAGTACTATTTCAAAACAGGGTGTGTGTGCCGACTGCCGAGGCTCTCGTGCCTTGCCCACCCCAATGTGAAATCGAATAAGAAACAGAGTGGCAACAACCTAATTTATTTTGAATAGTCAATCCATGCTAAACTTCAGATATTTGGTGAACATTGTTAACAAATTTCAGCGGCACTAGTGTTATAATTACTTAGTGCTCGGTAAATCGACATGTACCTCGGATTTCTCTAGCACGCGCCTTTTAGAGAGGGTTGTTTGCGTAGTCTTTTAGGCCGACTTGGGCATTTTGGTGTAGAGATGACGATTTCATGACATTTCAATGTTGTTTTCGTTCTTACTCCGTCATGTTCATCCATTCAACTACTTAAGTCAGTTGTAATGTGAACTTAACTTTTTGCGAAGTGCATTTACGATGGTATAAGCTCCCATGACAACCTCAACTATTTGAGTGGGAAAAAAGGGAGGAAATTGGTGGCCAACATCTGAGTGTTTGATGGATGGCCCTGGCAGAAACATGCTTGGGCAGTTGGGCTAGGCAGGCAAGGAGAAACACACCACCATGATGTTGTTCGCGCTCGACCATCCAACACTATCCCTCGATTATTCACCCCTTTATCCAATGGATAGAGGAGAGAGAAGGGGAAGAGAGCAAAACATGAGTTTATGATGCCGTTGGAGTCATCTTATATATGCTAAGTTGGCGGTGTTTGGGAACACGTCCGAACACGCCTACACAACCCCCAATTTGGGAATATATTAGGGGATTTCAGACGTCCGGTTAAATCCACGGGCAAACAAGGGATATCGTTGGAGGTATAAAACTGCCCGGACCGTCAAGTTCGGTCAGGTAAGGGCAAATTATGGGTTAGCGTTGGAGATGCTGTGATTGACACTAGTGTTTTGTGTTCAAAACTTATTTTTTTGTGTCTCATGTTCAAATGTTTGACCGTAAATAAAAGAAGCGGCCTTTATATGCTTGTGATGTGCCTACATCAAGATCTCAACATCAGTCAGTGACACTAACAACAGTACAAACGGCGAAGGTTTTTCAAAAAGAACAAGGTCATTTACGAGAAGGATTTCTTTTCTTAAAGGGTGTATACATTAGAGTGAACCCGTCCGTTCGAATACTTGTCATCAAAATGGATAAAAAAAGATGTATCTAGAACTACAATACGTCTAGATACATTCCCTTTTATCCATTTTGATGACAAGTATTTTCGGACGGAGGGAGTACCTGCTTGGTAGGCATGAAATCACTAACAAAGAGTTGCCTAGCTCCGATGAGCTTGCAAGCATAATTTGGAATTTCATAGAAGCGGGCATAGCTAGGGGTGAACTACGAAGTTAGACCAATTAATGGGTAGGTATCGTAAACATCCTGTGTATCACGGCATTGAAGCAGGAGAAAACAATAGTAGGGTTCCGGCAACATTAAGTGGTGCCGAACAGAAGTTTAGGTGAGGAGACCAGACGAAGCTTTGGTTACTCATTTCGAATCTGTTAAAAGGAGTGTGCATGTTCGATTAATCAGTGAAGTGAAAAGGCTGACAAAATCATCACAGAAAATATGAAACTTTTGTGATTGGTAACAGTATTTCCTCCGTTGAATTACTTGTCATCAAAATGGATGTATCTAGAACTAAAATACATCTAGATACATCCATTTCAATGACAAGTATTTCCGAACGGAGGGAGTACATATATAGACAATGGGACGACCCCTCAACTATCAAACACTAGCAGCAACAGACTAAGAGTACATACACTGAACGTAAACAAAATGTAGGATCTACTGATACATCACGCTTAAAACGCGGAGCTTGCATGTAAGAACATATGTGTCGTGACCACGGAGTGACCTGGCGCCACTCTCACATGGAAGGCGCCCCATCAAGAGAGCACCGCTGCGTGGGCGCGCCTACGTGGACGGGGGTGGCGCCGCAAATGGCATAGGCACGTTCACATTCGGGACGAAGGGCAACGGCGGCAGCGTCACCTTGGGCACGACAATCGCGGGCATCGGTGCCATCGTCACTGTGGGGAGGGTGACCTTGGGCATGGGCGGCAGCACAGCCTTGGGCACGACGATGGCCGGCATGGGCGGCAGGGTCACCTGCGGCACGGTGGGTAGGGTGACCGACGGCATGGGTGGCATCAGGGTGACCGTGTCCGTGGGCACGGCTGGTAAGGTCGGCACGGCCGGCAGTCCAGGGACGGCGCTAGCAGCCGGAGCGGCAGCTGCCGGCGTCGTGTCGGCCAGGTTGCGGGCGGCGTGGCATGTGCTGCCGGCAAGGAGGAGCGCACACGCCATGATCATGGCCAACATGCTCGCGTTGGAAGCCATGGCTACGGCTAGCTAGGTAGACAGAGAGTTTTTTGTTCTCGTTTGTGGGAGGTGATTGCAAGATGCCTGTTCTGCTCTGCTGCGATGTAGGAACATGTGTCAATGCCTCGCAATTTATACTGATAAAAGCGCGGGCGTGATTAGGCTGGTTTGCTGGCTAGATTGAGAATGTTTGTGCGTGCGTTGTCAATTCAGAAAGGGAAGTGCTTTCCATGGCGATGGCTACAATTTTCTGTGTTTAGGTGAGAAGGGGGAGCTGGCCGGCGCTGCAGCTTCGATCTGCTCAACCGTCTTTGATTATTCGTACCATCATTTCTGAACTGGCTGACCGTATTGTATATATCTTCAGAATACAGTAACATTCTTGGGATTGACTTGTGGTAGAATCTGCTAGTAGCATCATAGAATGTCATGGTAAGGGGACGTCTCTGCTTGCAAATAACTAGTCGATCGTATCGTAGCTGCTTGACAATATACGCAAGCCCACCGTTTTGAACGATGTCCTTCTTTAATTTTTATTTATTTTCCAAAAACGTGAGGCAATCTTTTTGTTCTTTTCACTAATTAAGAAAATTATTGTTCAGTTAATTACAGAAAACCATACAAAAGACCAATTCAATGGTGCCAAGCCCACTCGAACAATGCCACAACAGGGCCTCACCCACTCTCGTCGTAGGGCCAAGTACACTCAAAATTTGAGACAACATGGCCACAACCACTCTCGCCAATGGCCATAAGGCAACAACATTACCACTGCGCCAAGGCTCCCCTTCATTGATGAACAACTTGGCCAGGAGGAATAAGCAAGCTGGTTTGCAAAAACTCAAGAGTTTTGAATCTGTATTTATTTTAGTTGTTTCGTGATTTCGAGGGCAAAAAAGGAGGAATGAGCAACCAAATCCAGTAAAACACGGTTAGTTGTTTCGTTCGGATAAAACACATCCGATTTATGTGCACTTAGATTTGAGTTGTTTTGTGTTTTGATAAAAGATAATGAGAAAATCATGCAAACCCGTTGGGCCTTGAATCTGCAACCCACTTCATATGAGCATTCTCAATCGTAGTGGTTGAAAACTCGCCAACTGTCACTTTGGTTAGAAGCCCCACATCTTTTAACATCAAGGCACACTATTATTTGTGTGCTACTCGCATGCCTAAAAAAGAGTTGTGTGCTATTCTCTCCGTTGCAAATTGCTTAAAGTTTTAGTTTAATTCTAGGTCAAACTTCTTTAAGTTAAACCAAATTTATGAAAAAATATATTAACATCCAAAACATCAAATTAAATTAGAATCACAATGTATATTTTCATACTATTATATTTAATAATCAAAATATTGACATAATTTTCTAGATTTTTTGTTAAGCATTTCAAAGAACAAACACTCAGTCAATGTGAATGCGGAGTGTGCAAGCATGGCTTTGGAATGAGTGGTATGTGAAACCACCCATAGTTTTATTCCTAGGTCACTTGTCTAGTTGTGTTCCTCATGAAACGAGATGTGATCCACATGGTCTTAAAACCATAGTCAATGCTAAGTTAGGTGATGATGAACACTGGTACTTTTGCAGACCCATTAATTGCAATGCAGCTATTATTGTGTTAGTAGAGTTGATTTTGCCACTGCCATTGTAACTAAGTACTCTTTTTGTGTGTGAAAAACTAGTAATCATGTCACATACGTCCAACCATTGTTATTATTCAGTAGTATGGCTACGTGCTCTATTAGGCTCTTTGATTATAGTGTACATTAGTAATTTGTTGGATGAGACTACAAGACACAAGCCATGCTAGAACATTAAATCCATGCTACTAAGATTGACAATGGATGCACCATATTCAGTTTATAAATTATTCGAAATGAGCCAGGAAATACGAACCATAGCTTGCTCGAGGTTGACAACAAATTTGTACGGCTGCACTCCCTACTTTACTCCTCTTCTTCAATTGTGAACTATTCTATTTAGACCTTCCTCCTCCCTCGCGCATTTTTGCCCTTGGGCAGTATTAACTTGAGCTCCGAGGTTTACTTTCTTTCCTTTTAGCTCTTCTTATGTGGCCACTTTATTTTACCAATGCAAATTCTCCATGTGATCTATAACGGGTTTCCCCATAATAAAATGGTTTTCGTTGTGTTTTGCAGCATTGGATTTGATGTCTGACTGGTCATGGAGGTACATCTGCTTGCACCCCCTAGAATTCATCTATGTTTTACTAAAAAAGAAAGCACATTGCTCCGGAGAAATCTAGATAGTGTTGATCGCCATACATGGTGGTTGTGGATGCGTCCTTTCATGGTGTACCTCCATGTAGTCTTCATCTATCCACACTCTATGGATCCACCAAATGATCTTGGAGGCTCGTTTTAGGGCGAGTTCACAGATGCATGTGGCATGGCGGCCCTAGAGGAGTTTTGAGAGTGATGTGCTATATGTGTGGTTTGACGCTATGTGTTGGTGCAACGCTAGCCTGTACTGCACAACTACTCTTTCCAATCTGCTACAAGCGGCAGGAAGCAACTTCGATCAGCATGTCTTTGCCATATAATGAGACATCAATTTTTGTTTGTTGGTTGGGTCCACAGATGGTAGACGTCTTAGCTCTGAGGTAAAGCCTCGTTTTGACTCTGGTTGGATCTAACAATAATGACATGTCATGTGTCATTTCCTAACAGAAGGCTTGTCCTAGATATTAGTATGCCTCCAGTGAAATCTTGCCTTCACTTGTTGGATCAGGCAAAATGTAGTGAGCTGAACTGGGCGGCAAAATCATGTGTACTGCCTTCACTAACTGGTTCAATAAATGTTGGTGTACTGGTGTTTCCACCCTGTTGAATGTGTTCTCTTGATGCCCAATGTATATACTAAATGTATAACTTCTTTTTAATAGTTTAAATTAAGTACTCCATCCGTCCCAAAATATGTGTCTCAATTTTAGTACAACTTTGTACTAAAACTAGTACAAAGTTGAGACGCTTATTTTGGGACGAAGGGAGTAATAGATTGCAAGTTAGCATGTTGTTATTTAATTGGTGGTGGGATTTAGGGATGTTAGCTGGTTTCTATTTGCATGTTCTCTTTGAACTTGACAGCTTGGGATTGGCGTGACTAAAATCAGTCGTGTGCACTGAATGATTCAAAGCGTGGGATAACTATCCTTCCACTGCATGGAAAGTTTATATGAGCTATTATTAATATCTGGTCACATCAGTTTGTAGCTAATCATTAAGGTGGAAGCATATTTCACTCAAGATAGAAATAGTTTGGCCCCAACCTTAAACACCAAGATGGTAGGTTCCACTCATGAAAATTAGTAATGTAGATAGTCAGTGATGTAGAATCATATTTCATTCAAGATAGAAATAGCTCAATCCCGACCTTGAGCATGAAGATAGTAGAATCCACTCAAGATAATTAATAAAATAATAGACGGATTCTTGTACTTGTCACCTAGTATCATGGTTCATAACTGCATCGTACTTAAAGCCATCAACATGGAGGGAGGTACTTGAAAGTGACTTATCCATGTGCAAGCTTATTACCTAGGGTCCCTGACCACTAGTAGTAGTATAAAGTAGTAAGATCTTTGAAGTTCCCTGCCTAGAACTTGGTTGACACACATGTACACACGCACACACAATGTTTGTGAGTCTGACCCTGCACCTTCTAGTTTCTATTGTATGGTGGGCGTCTGGAGACTTAATCACTTGGTTGATGCAAATGTTGTGCATGCAAGCACTACTTAGGAGTGAGTGGCATCCACTAGTAGAAAACCACCCATTAGTCCCGGTTCGTAAGGGCCTTTAGTCCCGCTTCATGAATCGGGACTAATGGGTCGTTACTAATGCCACCACCCATTAGTCCCGGTTCAAACACGAACCGGGACCAATATGGCTCCACGTGGCCCTGTGCACCGAGCCCAGTCAGAGGGCCTTTGGTCCCGGTTGGTGGCTCCAACCGGGACCAAAAGTCATTTTTTTAAGAAAATGGCTGCTTTAGGGGTTTTGGGGTTTATTTTTAGGTTGTTATTATAGCTAGCTAATAGAGAGAAGTGTCCTCTCTTATCTTCGTCCTTGGTTTATCAACGCTGCTGCTATATGTTCATTGCACCCGCAGATATGACATGGCTCATGCATGCTTCGCATCATACATATGTATATAATAAAGTCCTACTAATCGTGCATCATCATACTACTTCTACTCGTTATTAATAATAAGTCATACGATCATCATCCTCATATATAGTCATCGAACCCAACCCTACATAATTGTTCTTAGCACATGATCATCAGTACCAGGTATAGGACCTAAACACCCTTAAGGTAAAATAGCATAAAACAATATAGACCCTGACTCTCCATTATGAAGAATGGCGATCATCCTGTCTCCAATTCTTGCCTTTCGCTGCTTATTGCTTCCAAGAAGCTCCTTACGACTGTCCATACATTTTTCCATTCTTTGATTGTTATGTCTCCACTTCTTTTAGAAACCGGTATGGACAGTTGAGATTCAGAGGACGACCTGGTAGTATGTTCAAAACATGAAGGCTACCACGCGTATACATCGATGAGGCACACACTCATTCGGGATTATCTGTTGAAAAACATAGTAATAACTTCGTAGTTAGCAATGATGTACTAGTTTTAGAAGTGTGCAAAAAGACGCACGGATGTTGTAATAGTAAAAATAATCTTACTAAGGTATCTCCATGGTAGTTATCAGAGTTCAACACGATGCACTAGTGGCACGTATTGACCATAATGTTGAGGAGTTTGATTGTAGATATTGTAATTCTCAAGATCTCTACAAAATCCGACCAGATGTCGCTTTCTCCGATAAGTTAATTCGCTTGGCTGTAGGATCGAAAGTATGTCTAGAGGGGGTGATTAGACTACTTGACAATATAAAAATTATGCCTTTTGATAAAGACAAGTTTTTGGCAGATTCACAATGATGATCATGTCAAGCATCACCCTACACATGCAATTCTAGAGTATAGGCAGCGGAAAGTAAATTGCACATGTAGTAAAGAGAGGTGGAGAAGAGCAAATGCAATTTTGGAGACGCGGTGATTTTTCTCGTGGTTCCGATAGGTGGTGCTATCGTACTTCCACGTTGATGGAGACTTCAACCCACGGAGAGTAACTGCGAGAGTCCACGGAGGGCTCCACCCACGAAGGGTCCACGAAGAAGCAACCTTGTCTATGCCATCATGGCCTACGCCCACGGAGGGCTAGCCTTACTCGGGGTAGATCTTCACAAAGTAGGCGATCTCCTTGCCCTTACAAACTTCTTGGTTCAACTCCACATCTCGACGGAGGCTCCCAAGCGACACCTAACCAATCTAGGAGGCACCACCCTCCAAAAGGTAATAGATGGTGTTGATTATGATGAACTCCTTGCTCTTGTGCTTCAAATGATAATCTCCCCAACACTCAACTCTCCTCACTGATTTGGCTGTGGTGGAAGAAAGGATTGAGTGGAAAGCAACTTGGGAAGGCTATAGATCAAGCTTCATATGGTGGGAGTGGAGCAACTTGATCTCAACACAAGGGTAGGTAGTTCTCTTCTCAGAAATGTAAGGTAGGAGTGGTAGTTCTTTCTGATGGCTCTCTCCACGAATGAAGAGGGGGTGGAGGGTATTTATAGCCTCCACACAAAATCCAACCGTTACACACATTTGACCAATCTCGGTGGGACCGAAGTTGACAACTCGGTGAGACCGAAAGTTCAAATCATGTGAACGTTGGGATTTTCGGTGGGACCGAAAATACAAACTCGGTTAGTCCGATTCGTAAAGACGAGAGTTTGCCAATCTCGGTGGGACAATCCAAGCACGAGCGTCACGAGCCTCCGAGTTGACCTGCGTTCAGCTTCGATGGCGATCTCGGCCTCCGATCAGCGAGCTCCGGAGATGAGTTCCATCAACCTGCGGCGTGGTAGCGATGTTGATGTTTACCAGCATAGGGCCGCCCTAAACTCCGCGACGATATGACCGAGGTGGAATATGGTGGAAGGGGCACCGCCTGCGGCTGAGCGATCCGTAGATCAACTTGTGTCTATGGGGTGCCCTTGCCTCGTATATAAAGGAGCAAGGGGGTGCGGCCGGCCCTAGGAGGCGCGGAGGTCCTCCCAGGAGTAGGACTCCCCCCTCCTAGTTGGATTAGGACTTGGGGGAAGAGGGAAGAGGCGCGCCCCCCATCTCCTTGTCCTATTCGGACTAGGGGGGAGGCCTGCCTGAGCCCTTCCTCTTCTCTCTTGGCCCACTAAGGCCCATTAACCCCGGGAGGTTCGGTAACCCGGTGTTCAGTAAAATCGATTTCACGGAACCATTCGAGAACCAAACATAGGCTTCAATATATATCAATCTTTATGTCTCGACCATTCAGACTCCTCGTCATGTCGTGATCACATCCGGGACTCGAACAATCTTCGGTACATCAAAACTTATAAACTAATAATAAAAGTATCATCGAAGCGTTAAGCGTGCGGACCCTACGGGTTCGAGAACTATGTACATGACCTAAAACCATTCTCGGTCAATAACCAATAGCGGGAACTGGATGCTCATATTGGTTCCTACATATTCTACGAAGATCTTTATCGGTCAAACCGCATAACAACATACTTTGTTCCCTCTTGTCATCGGTATGTTACTTGCCGAGAATTTGATCGTCGGTATCAATACCTAGTTCAATCTCGTTACGGAAGAATCTCTTTACTCGTTCCGTATCGTCATCTCATAACTAACTCATTAGTTACATGCTTGCAAGGCTTAGGTGATGAGTATTACCGAGAGGGCCGAGAGATACCTCTCCAGAGCAATTGGAGTGACAAATCCTAATCTCGAATTCGCCAACCCAACATGTACCTTGGAAACACACATGAAAGCACCTTTATAATCACCCGATTCACGTTGTGGCGTTTGGTAGCACACAAAGTGTTCTTCCGTGAGCGGAGTTGCACAATCTCATAGTTGCAGGGAACTTTGTATAAGTCATGAAGAAAGCAATAGCGGTATACTAAGCGATCAAGTGCTAGGCTAGAGAATGGGTCATGTCAATCACATCATTCTTCTAATGATGTGATCCCGATAATCAAATGACAACACATGTCTATGGTTAGGAAACATAACCATCTTTGATTAATGAGCTAGTCAGTAGAGGCATACTAGTGACTATAGTTTTTGTCTATGTATTCACACATGTATCATGTTTCCGGTTAATACAATTCTAGCATGAATAATAAACATTTATCATGATATGAGGAAATAAATAATAACTTTATTATTGCCTCTAGGGCATATTTCCTTCAATAAGGCCCTTGAGAGATTGAGGCGGTGAAGAAAATAATGGCGGGTAGGGCATTTTTCATGCAAAGCAAGCATGTGAATGTGAATTACATTTACTTACCCGGTCGGGGCTCTCGAGGCGTTTGCGAGATCTGCCTCATGGCGTGTCCGATCTGCCGCATTCTCCGGGCGAGGAGGGCTCAGCGGAGAAGGTCTTGGTCTCGATATGTTGAGGCGGACATCCGGTGCCCCTAGCGACCGGTGAAGCAGTTGATCGAGCTCCTAAGGTAGCCGAGCAGGCCATGAAGGGCCTCATAGTCCGGTGTGGCATGAGGAGGCCATGCAGGAGCTACTTGACCTCGTCTGCGGCTGGTGGTGGATCGTGCCCTTGGGTGGAAGTCATCAAGCGCTCACTTTGCATTGAAGGTGCCAGCAGACCCTTGCATAAAGTGCACTAGGGCGGTTTGATCTTGAGAGGCTTCACGAACCTTGTTGCCAATGAGCGAAATATCGTCTTGCCAGATGTATTATAAGTGTCTGAAGGGTGCCATAAGATTGGAGATGAGAGCCCCAAAATGTAATATTTGAGTAGACTGCAATGTGTTATCATGTCTTGAAAACTTTGTTCATATCGCAACACTTATTGATTTAAAATATTACCTTAATCGGCCGTTTATCAAATCGAGAGATGGCAAGTCGGTAAACAACCCCATGCCACAGTCTTTGGGGTGTTGAGGATAAACTTGGCGCTCTTGTTCCCATTTTGGGTCCATCTGAGGCGGCTCCAACACAGCAGAACAAACAGCGGACTTATAATGCTTGAACACTCTCCTTAGCCATAGAATTTTATAATTTTAAATTTCAAAAGCCCTAGTGTCCAGGAAGGCTGAGTTAGGCGCTATCACGCTGGGCAGACGGCCGGTTCCTCGCTCTAAGCGGCATAAGTCTTTAGGGACTTGAAAGACCTCTCGAAGCACCAGCTCTCACCTTATCATGGCCAGTTTAGCTTTCTCCAGGCGCTCGCCCAGCTCAGCAGAGGCCATGAAGTGGTTCTCCAGTGCTACCTTAGCCGATAGAGCGGGCGTAAGGTACCAAAACATGGGGCCGGAGGCAAACCAACTATTGACCCAAGACATGATTGAACCGATGCATATAGTGCTATAAGTTCGGGTGCCGCACTTGTGAAAGTGTTGGACTTGTCACACCATAATCACGGGGAACATAAGCCCTGGTTGTGGCCGTACCAAAGTGTACGGATGCAAGATGTCATAAATGAACATATATGTAAAAAAGGAATGCAATTATAGGCAAAAGCGCTGCATTGTTTATTCAAGGAATTATATGAGTGCGAGCGATACAAATGGTGCGGTAAGCAAGGGATTGGACTAATTAAACATATCCCCCGGGGGTAGGCTGGACTGGTGTATTTAACAAATTTAATGCTCATAATGGAGACCACCGAATGTTAAATCGTAGCCTTTGTCCTTCCACATTTGCATCGTGAGTTCAGCAGGTTTACCGCGGACAGGGTCTCTGGTGAATGGAGTCCTGTGGATAAATAGAAAAAAGGAAAAAAGGAAAATAAAAGGCGACACACTTAGGAGCCTGGTGTGGTTGGCCGTACTCTGGGCTGTCGTGGTGGTGCCCTCTATGCCCATGGTATCTCCAGGCGTAATGATGTCTGCGAGCTGGTCTTGCAATCATGCGGGCTGGGGTTGGGGCGGATTGCTCATGCTTCGGAATGTGCCGTGGTCTTGAAGTATGTTACTCGAGGCGCGTTGGCCTATCGGTCGTTTAACGACGGACTCGAAATTACCTTAAGAGGCTGCTCGTACTTGCGAGGAGATGTGTTCCTCCGTTGGAGGGAGCGTTCAGCGTTCCGTTGACCTTGATGACTCCACGAGGGCCTGGCATCTTGAGCTTGAGGCATGCATAATGCGGCACGCGTTGAACTTTACAAACACGGTTCGTCCGCGGGCGTGATAGCCACTGCGGAGCGGGACTATGGAAGATGCTCTCCTCCCGGAAATTATCCGGGATCCGAAGACCACTTCGGTGTGGTGAGCTGTACAATTGGCCTCAACACAGGTATGGCCTTTGTGCGTCTTTGTAGTTTAATCCTTGAGGGTCTATGCCCATCTTGGCCTGTATCTGATAGCGAGGTTATTTCTTCCGCAATCCATCGAGGACTCTAGTGAGGTGAAATCCATCGGCGATTGGGTCTAAAACCAATGCGGCGAATCCACCATGCGGATCTTGGTAGGGTGGTCCCGATCGAAAGTGATCAGGCGAAGGACCATGGATTGAACTTGAGGCGTGGCTCCATCGCATATCGTCCCTAAGTGCATGCTTCCGCTCCCTCTTGGGTATGTGGGTTGCGTATATCATGTTTAAATCGCACTTGTGGGGAAGCCCTTACATCCTCTCTTGTTACGTGGCGAGTCTCCTCTCGTCATCGTGCAGCCCCTTGTCATTGTTTTGACAATTAATTTGCTGCTGCTTGAATACTCAACAATCCTGTTGGTTTGGTTAGGCTTTTCGGAGTGCCATGTATGGCAGAAGCGGTCGAGTATTGGTCGGATTGGATGGACCGGAGTAGTTCTTTTGAATGTCTTTTTCCTTGGCGGGTTTAGAGCCTCTGAATCCGGCATTGACTGCGTATCCTCGATGCTATCGCCGTTAAGGCGTTTATTTTGTTGTGGCGACACCGCCATTGCGGTCCTTGCTGTTGATGCCCGAATTTTTCTTGAGGTTATTCTGCTAGACTACTGTTCTCCTCATGACGGGTCATAGTGATGTGAGGGCTGCCATGGATTTCGCTTTTCTGTCCTAGGTGCGGCAGCCACTCGTCGCGGATGTTATGTTTGAAGGCTGCGAGGGCCTGCATCCGGACAATCGGCGATTGATTTTTCTTTGTGAGGAACCGTGTCGAATTATGCGGCCGATTCGTCTGGCTGCTAAATTATATGGATTAGGTCATCGTGCGGTGCACATATGTTACTGGAAGTTTTCAAGGAATGCTTCACAGTCCTCCCAACACAATTGATTCTGTGGCAAGCTGTTAAGCCAATGCCGAGCTGGTCCTTTAAGCTTGAGTGGGAGATATTTGATGGCATGGAGATCGTCACCACGGGCCATATGGATGTCAAGGAGGTAGTCTTGATCCAAACTGCAGGGTCTGTTGTGCCATCGTAGAATTCAATGTTCACGGGTTTAAACCCTTGATTTGATGATCCATTAGTTCATCGTGAGCGTAGTGGGTGTCTGCGCGCCTCTATATTGAGCAATATCACGGCGTAGCTCTCGAGCTTTATGCTGCGTGTTGGCCCGGCGGAGTTCTTTGTATCGGCGGCGATAGTCGTCGTGGGTGCGTAAGCGCCCGTGATCCGTAGATAGATCTTGATTGTCTTGCCTTATCCTCCAATATATCCATAAGTCGGCGCATTCCCCCATGGCCCGGCGCCGGCGGTGCGGAATGCAGTTCTTCAGCGGAGGGCTGGATGCCTCTGTCATGACCAGAGCTGGTCGGTCAGCCGTGTATTTGCTGGTGATGAAGGTTTGTATGCTTCCTCCTCTAGCAGGGAGCAACTTGCGTTTTGGGTAGCTTTTGGAGGCGTTGAGTTCGTACTCTTGACGCGAGGACCTCGGTCCATCTGTCAATAGCGAGTCTTGATCAGCTTGGCTATTGCTGCTTCTTCTTTAGGCTGTACGTGGCCATTAGCTGCGTTTGGCAGCTCTTGCTCGGCGGGATCCTCGGGCACGACAGATTCGTCGTCGTTGAGGCTTGCCTCGTCTCCGGAGGAGGCATGTAATTGTCATCCTCTATCTCCTCATCTGCGCTCACTCTTGAGGCTGGCTTCTCCGTCCTCTGTGCTGAATCTTCTGGAGGGTTGTCTTGACACTCTCTGGGGTGTTATTGTCTCAGTGCGGAATCTCCATTCTTTGTGGCAGGATTTAGAGTGGCGCCCGGTGACGTCGGCGCTTGGGCTTTCTTAGAATGCTGCCTCCGCGCTTCTTCGTCGTCCCCATCCTTTGGGGTGTCCACCATGTATATATCGTATGGCGAGGTGGTCTTCCGTGCCCGTGGCACTGGTTCTTGATCGTCTCGGCATCGTCGTCCATACCGTCGATGTCTTGAGTTGTAGTCTAGCTTGCCGGTTAGATCGTCGACGGTGGCTACAAAGTGGGTGGTGGGTGGGTTTTGAATTTCTTCGTCGTCCGCATCCCAACCATCTTGACGCTTGATCGGCCAGGGCTCTCGATAACGAGAGATATTTTAGCGAATTCAGGATGTCGCCAAAGGGTGAGTCTGAAAGATGTCATAGCGGTGAACTCCATGATCGGCCCAATCGGATTCGATCGGCGCATGAGAGGTTTGGTCGTCCGAGTCCGGCACCTCGAGTCACCACCTTGCAAGGACAAGGTCGGTATTCGGCTCCATCGCCGTGGAAGTTGCAGCCCCAGCGGTGTCAGCCACTGTCCTCGTCTGCTGATCGACTCGAACTATGGGTCGAGGCGGACTCGTGTGCGGCCTCCGAGTCTTGTCCGTGAGCTAAGTCATGCACATCGTGTGATCGCGGCATGGTACGTGGCTCGAATCCATCGAAGATCAAGTCCCGCGGATGTCGGCCGTGAAGTTTAGGCTTCAAACTGACACGATGCTTGAGGCATAGCTGATCTGCTCGGATGGCGAGTGAATTGGCCCGCGGTGAAAGCACCGAACACGAAGATCTGTCCAGGAAAAGTCTCATCCTAGGCGGCATTGTTGTTGATTGAAGAAGCCATCAAGCCTATCGGTGGCGACATAGAACTCTCAATGAAAGCAACAATGTCGATGTCAAAACCGCGGATCTCGGGTAGGGGTCCCGAGCTAACGTCTAGGCGGATGGTAACGGGAGACAAGGGACCGATGTTTTTACCTAGGTTGGGCCCTCTCGATGGAGGTAAACCCTACTCTGCTTGATTGATATTGATAATATGGGTAGTACAAGAGTGAATCTACCACGAGATCAAGGAGGCTAAACCCTAGAAGCTAGCCTATGGTATGATTGTTGTAATGGTTGTTAGTCCTCGGACTAAAACCCTCCGGTTTATATAGACATCGGAGAGGGCTAGGGTTACCAGAGTCGGTTACAATGGTAGGAGATCTACATATCCGTGTTGCCAAGCTTGCCTTCCGCCAAGGAAAGTCCCATCCGGACCGGGTGAAGTCTTCAATCTTGTATCTTCATAGTCTTGGAGTCCGGCCGATGATGATAGTCCGGCTATCCGGACACCCCTAGTCGAGGACTCCCTCAACAACCCATTTGCTATTATTTTTATAATGTTTACTCATTTTCTAATTCATATGGAATTTATTGCAGCCGTTTTTCATTTTAGAATTGCGGCCATTTTAGTCAGATACCGGTCAAAAATTAACTAAATATGTGGGAAATTTTTCTGAGGAGCGAAATATTCTTAATCCAAAATTAATAGCCATACTAAAAGAAATTTAAAAATAAGTTAGTACTATGTCATGTTAAATCCAATGAAATAGGTATAAGATATCGATGAAGAACAAAATTCAAAAAAACTAATATCCCATTTGCTCGTCTTGAAAGATTTGTAGCCCAGTAATTGAAGAAAACAAATAGGCCTAGCTTGGGTATTCTGCAAAAAGAAATCTGGGGTACCTATTTTCCCAAAGAACTAGTGCATGAGCATTTAGCTTTATTTATTTATTTACTTATTTATGTTTAGGGACCATGGCGTGTATCTGGGCGGATTCATGTGAGCGTCCCTTCCGATTAATTATGGGCTTCTCTATTGGGCCTTCATCAGTGGGCTGCATGTTATCAACAAGTGGAAAATGTGTTCCGTACGAAAAATAGTATGAGCTACGTACGGTACGGGGCACTAAAGGATCGAACCGTTGCGACTTCCAAAACATTGTGTTTGTCGTTCTAACAACACATTTATATTCAACCAACAGACGAAATATACTACTGATTGTACATTGAAAACAGCAGCAGCAGCAACCAGGGCTGGTTGTGCAGCGAAGCATAAGCAGGCCAGAAGAGTGAAGCGCAGCACTTTCGCTTCAAACCAAACATCAGCCATCGTTACAAAAGGCTGCCAAAAAGAACAAATGCATGCATCAAACTAAATAAAGGACGGGGTCGATGCCTGGAACTTATAGCCAGGTGATGGATGGCCTGATTAGATTGGTTGATGGCCAGACTCGCCATGGTAAACACAACTTTCTCCGGAACCATAGTTGGTAACCATAACGTGTTACGTTAGTCAGAAGTGACAACATGTTTATATGATCGAGCAGGAAACTAGTTGTAGCGGTCGATCGATGTGGATGCGATACATGCATGGATGCCTCAAATTTCTGTGTTTAGGTGAGGAGCTGGCGCTGCAGGTACCTTTCCTCGTCACACTTTCTTCAAGATAAACAAGTACTATTTCAAAACAGGGTGTGTGTGCCGACTGCCGAGGCTCTCGTGCCTTGCCCACCCCAATGTGAAATAGAATAAGAAAGGGAGTGGCAACAGCCTAATTGATTTTGAATAGTCAATCCATGGTAAACTTTAGATATTCGGTGAACATCGTTAATAAATTTCAGTGGCATTCGTGTCATAATTACTTGGTGCTCGTTAAACCGACAAGTGCCTCGGATTTTTCTAGCACACGCCTTTTGGAGTGGGTTGTATGTGCAGTCTTTTAGGCCGACTTGGGCGTTTTGATGTAGAGATGACGATTTCATGACATTTCAATGTCATTTTCGTTCTTATTCCTTCATGTTCATCCATTCAACTTCTTAAGTCAGTCATAATGTGAACTTGTCATTTACAATGGTATGCTCCTGTGACAACCTCAACTATTTGAGTGGAAAAAAAAGGAGGAAATTGGTGGCCGATATCTGAGTGTTTGGTCGATGGCCCTGTCAGAAACATGCTTTGGCAGTCGGGCTAGGCAGGCAAGGAGAAACACACCGCCATGATGTTGTTCGTGCTCGGCCATCCAACACTATCCCTCAATTATTCACCCCTTTGTCCAATGGAGAGAGGAGAGAGAAAGGAGAAAACATGAGTTTATGATGCCGTTGAGTCATCTTATATATGCTAAGTTGGCGGTGTTTGGGAACACGTCGAACGCCTACACAACCCCCAATTATGGGACCCGTCAAATTCGGTCAGGATATTAAGGGCAAATTATGGGTTAGCGTTGGAGATGCTGTGATTGACACTAGTGTTTTGTGTTCAAAACTTATTTTTTGTGTCTCATGTTCAAATGTTTGACCGTAAATAAAAAAAGCGGCCTATATGCTTGTGATGTGCCTACATCAAGATCTCAACATCCAGTGACACTAACAACAGTACAAGCAATGGTTTTTCAAAAAACAAGGTCATTTCTGAGAAGGATTTCTTTTCTTAAAGGGTGTATACATTAGAGTGAACCCGTCCGTCCGAAAATACTTGTCATCAAAATGGATAAAAAAGATGTATCTAGAACTACAATACGTCGATACATTCCCTTTATATCATTTTGATGACAATATTCGAGACGGAAAATACTACTTAGTAGGCATGAAATCACTAACAAAGAGTTGCCTAGCTCCGATGAGCTTGCAAGCATAATTTGGAATTTCATAGAAGCGGGCATAGCTAGGGGTGAACTACGAGAAGTTAGACCAATTAATGGGTAGGTATCGTAAACATCCTGTGTGTATCACGGCATTGAAGCAGGAGAAAACAATAGTAGGGTTCCGGCAACATTAAGTGGTGCCGAACAGAAGTTTAGGTGAGGAGACCAGACGAAGCTTTGGTTACTCATTTCGAATCTGTTAAAAGGAGTGTGCATGTTCGATTAATCAGTGAAGTGAAAAGGCTGACAAAATCATCACAGAAAATATGAAACTTTTGTGATTGGTAAACAAGTACTCCCTCCGTTCGGATTACTTGTCATCAAAATGGATGTATCTAGAACTAAAATACATCTAGATCATCCAATTTGACAATATTCAACGGAGAGAATAGGACGACCCTCAACTATCAAACACTAGCAGCAACAGACTAAGAGTACATACACTGAACGTAAACAAAATGTAGGATCTACTGATACATCACGCTTAAAACGCGGACTTGCATGTAAGAACATATGTGTCGTGACCACGGGTGACCTGGCGCCACTCTCACATGGAAGGCGCCCCATCAAGAGCACCGCTGCGTGGGCGCGCCTACGTGGACGGGGTGGCGCCGCAAATGGCATAGGCACGTTCACATTCGGGACGAAGGGCAACGGCGGCAGCGTCACCTGGGCACGACAATCGCGGGCATCGGTGCCATCGTCACTGTGGGGAGGGTGACCTTGGGCATGGGCGGCAGCACAGCCTTGGGCACGACGATGGCCGGCATGGGCGGCAGGGTCACCTGCGGCACGGTGGGTAGGGTGACCGACGGCATGGGTGGCATCAGGGTGACCGTGTCCGTGGGCACGGCTGGTAAGGTCGGCACGGCCGGCAGTCCAGGGACGGCGCTAGCAGCCGGGCGGCAGCTGCCGGCGTCGTGTCGGCCAGGTTGCAGGCGGCGTGGCATGTGCTGCGGCAAGGAGGAGCGCACACGCCATGATCATGGCCAACATGCTCGCGTTGGAAGCCATGGCTACGGCTAGCTAGGTAGACAGAGAGTTTTGTTCTCGTTTGTGGAGGTGATTGCAAGATGCCTGTTCTGCTCTGCTGCGATGTAGGAACATGTGTCAATGCCTCGCAATTTATACTGATAAAAGCGCGGGCGTGATTAGGCTGGTTTGCTGGCTAGATTGAGAATGTTTGTGCGTGCGTTGTCAATTCAGAAAGGAAGTGCTTTCCATGGCGATGGCTACAATTTTCTGTGTTTAGGTGAGAAGGGGAGCTGGCCGGCGCTGCAGCTTCGATCTGCTCAACCGTCTTTGATTATTCGTACCATCATTTCTGAACTGGCTGACCGTATTGTATATATCTTCAGAATACAGTAACATTCTTGGGATTGACTTGTGGTAGAATCTGCTAGTAGCATCATAGAATGTCATGGTGGAGGTCTCTGCTTGCAAATAACTAGTCGATCGTATCGTAGCTGCTTGACAATATCATAAGCCCACCGTTTTGAGCGATGTCCTTCTTTAATTTTTATTTATTTTCCAAAACGTGAGGCAATCTTTTGTTCTTTTCACTAATTAAGAAAATTATTGTTCAGTTAATTACAGAAAACCATACAAAGACCAATTCAATGGTGCCAAGCCCGAACAATGCCACAACAGGGCCTCACCCACTCGTCGTAGGGCCAAGTACACTCAAAATTTGAGACAACATGGCCACAACCACTCGCCAATGGCCATAAGGCAACAACATTACCACTGCGCCAAGGCTCCCTTCATTGATGAACAACTTGGCCAGGAGGAATAAGCAAGCTGGTTTGCAAAAACTCAAGAGTTTTGAATCTGTATTTATTTTAGTTGTTTACGTGATTTGAGGGCAAAAAGGAGGAATGAGCAACAAATCCAGTAAAACACGGTTAGTTGTTTCGTTCGGATAAAACACATCCGATTTATGTGCACTTAGATTTGAGTTGTTTTGTGTTTTGATAAAAGATAATGAGAAAATCATACCCGTTGGGCCTTGAATCTGCAACCCACTTCATATGAGCATTCTCAATCGTAGTGGTTGAAAACTCGCCAACTGTCACTTTGGTTAGAAGCCCCATCTTTTAACATCAAGGCACACTATTATTTGTGTGCTACTGCATCACCTAAAAAAGTTGTGTGCTATTCTCTCCGTTTCAAGTTGCTTAGTATTTTAGTTTAATTCTAGGTCAAACTTCGTTAAGTTAAACCAAATTTATGAAAAATATATTAACATCAAAACATCAAATTAAATTAGAATCACAATGTATATTTTCATACTATTATATTTAATAATCAAAATATTGACATAATTTTCTAGATTTTTGTTAAGCATTTCAAAGAACAAACACTCAGTCAATGTGAATGCGGAGTGTGCAAGCATAACTTTGGAATGAGTGGTATGTGAAACCACCCATAGTTTTATTCCTAGGTCACTTGTCTAGTTGTGTTCCTCATGAAACGAGATGTGATCCACATGGTCTTAAAACCATAGTCAATGCTAAGTTAGGTGATGATGAACACTGGTACTTTTGCAGACCCATTAATTGCAATGCAGCTATTATTGTGTTAGTAGAGTTGATTTTGCCACTGCCATTGTAACTAAGTACTCTTTTTGTGTGTGAAAAACTAGTAATCATGTCACATACGTCCAACCATTGTTATTATTCAGTAGTATGGCTACGTGCTCTATTAGGCTCTTTGATTATAGTGTACATTAGTAATTTGTTGGATGAGACTACAAGACACAAGCCATGCTAGAACATTAAATCCATGCTACTAAGATTGACAATGGATGCACCTTATTCAGTTTATAAATTATTGAAATGAGCCAGGAAATACGAACCATAGCTTGCTCGAGGTTGACAACAAATTTGTACGGCTGCACTCCCCTACCTCCTCTTCTTCAATTGTGAACTATTCTATTTAGACCTTCCTCCTCCCTCGCGCATTTTGCCCTTGGGCAGTATTAACTTGAGCTCCGAGGTTTACTTTCTTTCCTTTTAGCTCTTCTTATGTGGCCACTTTATTTTACCAATGCAAATTCTCCATGTGATCTACGGGTTTCCCCATAATAAAATGGTTTTCGTTGTGTTTTGCAGCATTGGATTTGATGTCTGACTGGTCATGGAGGTACATCTGCTTGCACCCCTAGAATTCATCTATGTTTTACTAAAAAAGCACATTGCTCGGAGAAATCTAGATAGTGTTGATCGCCATACATGGTGGTTGTGGATCGTCCTTTCATGGTGTACCTCCATGTAGTCTTCATCTATCCACACTCTATGGATCCACCAAATGATCTTGGAGGCTCGTTTTAGGGCGAGTTCACAGATGCATGTGGCATGGCGGCCCTAGAGGAGTTTTGAGGTGATGTGTGTGTTTGACGCTATGTGTTGGTGCAACGCTAGCCTGTACTGCTACTTCTCTTTCCAATCTGCTACAAGCGGCAGGAAGCAACTTCGATCAGCATGTCTTTGCCATATAATGAGACATCAATTTTTGTTTGTTGGTTGGGTCCACAGATGGTAGACGTCTTAGCTCTGAGGTAAAGCCTCGTTTTGACTCTGGTTGGATCTAACAATAATGACATGTCATGTGTCATTTCTAACAGAAGGCTTGTCCTAGATATTAGTATGCCTCCAGTGAAATCTTGCCTTCACTTGTTGGATCAGGCAAAATGTAGTGAGCTGAACTGGGCAGCAAAATCATGTACTGCCTTCACTAACTGGTTCAATAAATGTTGGTGTACTGGTGTTTCCACCCTGTTGAATGTGTTCTCTTGATGCCCAATGTATATACTAAATGTATAACTTCTTTTAATAGTTTAAATTAAGTACTCCATCCGTCCCAAAATATGTGTCTCAATTTTAGTACAACTTTGTACTAAAACTAGTACAAAGTTGAGGCGCTTATTTTGGGACGAAAAAATAATAGATTACAAGTTAGCATGTTGTTATTTAATTGGTGGTGGGATTTAGGGATGTTAGCTGGTTTCTATTTGCATGTTCTCTTTGAACTTGACAGCTTGGGATTGGCGTGACTAAAATCAGTCGTGTGCACTGAATGATTCAAAGCGTGGGATAACTATCCTTCCACTGCATGGAAAGTTTATATGAGCTATTATTAATATCTGGTCACATCAGTTTGTAGCTAATCATTAAGGTGGAAGCATATTTCACTCAAGATAGAAATAGTTTGGCCCCAACCTTAAACACCAAGATGGTAGGTTCCACTCATGAAAATTAGTAATGTAGATAGTCGTGATGTAGAATCATATTTCATTCAAGATAGAAATAGCTCAATCCGACCTTGAGCATGAAGATAGTAGAATCCACTCAAGATAATTAATAAAATAATAGGCGGATTCTTGTACTTGTCACCTAGTATCATGGTTCATAACTGCATCGTACCAAAGCCATCAACATGGAGGAGGTACTTGAAAGTGACTTATCCATGTGCAAGCTTATTACCTAGGGTCCCTGACCACTAGTAGTAGTATAAAGTAGTAAGATCTTTGAAGTTCCTGCCTAGAACTTGGTTGACACACATGTACACACACACACAATGTTTGTGAGTCGACCCTGCACCTTCTAGTTTCTATTGTATGGTGGGCGTCTGGAGACTTAATCACTTGGTTGATGCAAATGTTGTGCATGCAAGCACTACTTAGGAGTGAGTGGCATCCACTAGTAAAACCACCCATTAGTCCCGTTCGTGGGGCCTTTAGTCGCTTCATGAATCGGGACTAATGGAAAGTTATATACCACCACCCATTAGTCGGTTCAAACACGAACCGGGACCAATATAACTCCACGTGTACATTGCAGCGAGAGGGCCTTTGGTCGGTTGGTGGCTCAACGGGACCAAAAATCATTTTTAGAAAATGGCTGCTTTAGGGGTTTAGGGTTTATTTTTAGGTTGTTATTATAGCTAGCTAATAGAGAAAGTGTCCTCTCTTATCTTAGTCCTGGTTTATCAACGCTGCTGCTATATGTTCATTGCACTTGAGATATGACATGGCTCATGCATGCCATCATACATATGTATATAATAAAGTCCTACTAATCGTGCATCATCATACTACTTCTACTCGTTATTAATAATAAGTCATCGATCATCATCCTCATATATAGTCATCGACCCAACCCTACATAATTGTTCTTAGCACATGATCATCGATACCAGGTATAGGACCTAAACACCCTTAAGGTAAAATAGCATAAAACAATATAGACCACGACTCTCCATTATGAAGAATGGCGATCATCTGTCTCCAATTCTTGCCTTTAGCTTATTGCTTCCAAGCTCCTTCTTGTATCCATACATTTTTCCATTCTTTGATTGTTATGTCTCCACTTCTTTTAGAAACCGGTATGGACAGTTGAGATTAAATGAGGACGACCTGGTAGTATGTTCAAAACATGAAGGCTACCAGCGTATACATCGGATGAGCACACACTCATTCGGGATTATCTGTTGAAAAACATAGTAATAACCGTAGTTAGCAATGATGTACTAGTTTTAGAAGTGTAAAAAGGCATACGGATGTTGTAATAGTAAAAATAATCTTACTAAGGTATCTCCATGGTAGTTACCGTAGTTCAACACGTGCACTAGTAGCGCGTATTGACCATAATGTTGAGGTTTGATTGTAGATATTGTAATTCTCAAGATCTCTACAAAATCCGACCGGATGTCGTTTCTCTGATAAGTTAATTAGTTGTAGGATGGGGGGTGTTAGACTACTTGACAATATAAAAATTATGCCTTTTGATAAAGACAAGTTTTGGCAGATTCACAATGATGATCATGTCAAGCATCACCCTACACATGCAATTCTAGAGTATAGGCAGCGGAAAGTAAATTGCACATGTAGTAAAGAGGTGGAGAAGAGCAAATGCAATTTTGGAGCGGTGATTTTCTCGTGGTTCCGATAGGTGGTGCTATCGTACTTCCACGTTGATGGAGACTTCAACCCACGGAGAATGCGGCTGCGAGAGTCCGGAGGCTCCACCCACGAAGGGTCCACGAAGAAGCAACCTTGTCTATGCCATCATGGCCTCGCCCACGGAGGCTAGCCTTACTCGGGGTAGATCTTCACAAAGTAGCGATCTCCTTGCCCTTACAAACTTCTTGGTTCAACTCCACATCTCGGCGGGCTCCCAGCGACACCTAACCAATCTAGGAGGCACCACCCTCCAAAAGGTAATAGATGGTGTTGATTATGATGAACTCCTTGCTCTTGTGCTTCAAATGATAATCTCCCCAACACTCAACTCTCCTCACGATTTGGCTGTGGTGGAAGAAAGGATTGAGTGGAAAGCAACTTGGGAAGGCTATAGATCAAGCTTCATATGGTGGGAGTGGAGCAACTTGATCTCAACACAAGGCTGGAGCATGAATTCAATATGGTATCCGAGCCAAGAGGTCTTGAGTTCAAGACCCTGCCAACGCAGTATTAAATAAAACGATTCTGCGGCCTACATCGATCCCACGTCTAAGGACTAATATAGCCTAGACGTGAGGGGGAGTGTTGAAATATATTGCCCACCTCCCTCCATCAGTTCGGACTTTTGGATGAGTTGGCTGGAGCATGAATTCAATACAGTGATTATCTCGAAGATGAGCCTTTTCTTTTTTCTTTTCATTTCCTGTCCCCTGATTATTCTGAGGCTCGACCCATAGCAATATCCTATGACTTTTTTTAGATTTTTTTTCACTTGAATATGATTCTTGTTCACTTCGTCGTAGGGCTCAGTTCGAAGAAGGGTCCATGAATTCCTAGGTTTTGCACTTTATTTTAAAAGAGAATTGCCATCCACTCAAATCTCTCAAAACTAAATTTCTGTGGTTTTGTAATCCTAGTGTTATCCCACAGGGTTAAAGAGGACACATGTCACTCCAATGCTAATCTATAATACCTAAATAGTTCATTCCCACTATCTTATTTCTCTAGACATGCAGCCCATCCACATCATCATTGTGCCACATCAGCGTATTTGTATTCCACGTCATTGTGTTTCTGCCGCAGAGTTTTTCTTTCCGCTGCTGTCCGCACGGTGGAGTAATCCCGGCTCAGTTCTCCCCAATTATTCCCCCACCCATCTCCAAATTAACTCTCCCACCCATTGATGCCCATAACAAGATCGTATTCATCTTCCCCACCGAATAGCAGATGGAGCGACTCCCTCCTTTAAGCTTCCATCTTCATCCGAGTTCTCCCTTTAAGCTTCTGCATTCACCACATCTACTATCGCTTTTGTCGGAGAGGAAGTCCCGGCGGTCCATGCCCTTCGTCTGATGGCAAATCACGAGGAGGAGGCGGGGTGTGGAAGCTTCTAGACCCAGACGACCGTCCATGGGAGATGCCCGCCGCCTCCATCGCTCAACCACAGCCCGCAGGGTAGCCATCCTTCTCCTACCTGAGTACCTGACCATGTTCAACAACTGTCCACTCATGGCCATTGTACCACTGATCCATCTAGATCTGCACCACATGGTATGCCTCATCCGCCCTATACCTCACGATCTGCCGCCAACTGTACCTGATACGTGCTTGCGTACACTGATCCCAGCCCTTGGAGCCAGAAGTAATGACCAAATTTATGCTGCCACAACTCCCCACGAGCAATGACTACCTAAGTGGCTATCGTTCATGTACTGATGTTTGAGTATTGTATTCTCAAATCTTTGTGTGCGTGCATACCCTTCCTTGCGGGTTGATTCTCCCAATTGATTACTTTATGTTTTATCAAAAGTTCTGAGTGGAACCTTTGCTTTCTTGGAGATTGTAAACTCATTTGCAGATTCGCTACTGATCTCATTTGCTCAAGCAGGTTGCGCCAGTTAAGAGTTACTGAATCCCTTTGAGATTGGCAATGCTACCATCCACTTGAGGCAACTCTTGCTCCGCCATTATGTAAGTAGGATTGCATCGCACAGATTGTAGTATGTGCATCTCTAAAGAAGACCTCTGAAGAAATTACCTTCCAAAAATGCGCAATTTTTTTATGGTATCACGCCCATAATCTTCTTTTTGGTTCAACACTTCTTCTATTTGTAATTACTGGTGTGTGCTTAATGTATTTCTGAATAATCAAAATATCTTGATGTTTGCAGGTTACTTTTGTTAGAGTTTTGCAACTGTCTTCCAGTCATTTTCATGTGTTAATTGCGTGAGTTACTCAGGATATATGCACACCTGAGAATAACAAGTATAGGTCTGAACAGTTGAAGGAAGGTGACGAAAAAATAGTTGAGGAATATCAACATATCTTTTCTGTCCATTCTCATTAGTCTTGCGTGAACCTAAAAATTGTATTGTGAAACAGGATACAGATTGTCTGAAACATGCCAAAACTCCAATGGAGAAGCATTAGTAGTGATCACTCCTTATTTTTCTTTCTAATCTCTATCTTCGGTATTTTTCATATGATTTTTTATTTGTTATATATGACGACAAATTTGGTGGATGTGCTCTCAAATGCTCATTTCCCTATCTGTCGAAGTAAGAACATGTCCTTTAGTTATCCTTACAGATCGTTATTCTTTGATTGCTATTGAATTTCTTCAGTTCGACTTTGCAGAATTTGTAAGATTCATTTTATTATCTCTCTTCTTTGTCATAGTTATTCGACTTAGGATACATGCCATTGTTTTGGAACAGGTTATCATGACTTCCCAAACCATGAATAATACGATATTAATTAGAATAAAATGGATGGAATGAAATGCTCATGGAATACCATATTTAATTATGGAAACAAAGTTCATCATCGCTCTACATTTAAAAGCCTTATTCCTGGACTGGCCTTGCCTTGCTAAGTCAAGTAGTATCACTATTTTATATTTATTTCATCTGGATTTTTCTCGCTAATTTGAATTAATATTGCCTCACTAAATGTAGTAGAGGTTGAATTATTTTGAAAAAATTATGGTACTACATGAATGGGCATATTTCTGTTTTCACTATCATCGACCCTTCTTAAACATTTATTATTTTTTTCACTCTTGAAGTGCCACCACCTGGTAACTGACTGTTTGTTGTCCTCACGAGATGAAGATAAAAAGTGAGCTATGATGCAGGCAACTAAGAACAGTCATTACCTCCCAATGAAATTTCCAATGACTATTTCATTTCTGATATATAAATATATACATGTATTTGGTCTTTGTGCGTAGATGTTTTGGATGCAAAGATGGATGTTTTTTTATCTTATAAAGGGTCACTAGATTTAGTCATTGTAAACTGAAGCATGCACCGATCGACTTATGTTCATATTTCTTTAGTAGCAAGTCATGCATTGTTTTCTTTTTGCATCGAGAAGATGTGCTTAACAAGTACATTCAAATTGTTTATATTTCATTTATCTAACATATATCCATTTTTCTTACTATAAATCCCGCAACAACGTGCGGGGAATCATCTAGTTGTTTTTCTTATTCGAGTCCTAAAAAAAACGTAAATGTTGTCATCATCGCAATAATAAACTTTAGCATCGATTAGGGCATGTACAATGGTTGATAAGATAGTCTTATCTTAAGTCTTGCATGTAATTTAGAGATGACAAAAAAATTGTCTACAATGGGTCATCTCTTAGCCTTATCTTCAATAACTAGTGATTCCTAAAAATATGGTGAGACATATTGTGCTAAGAGATCATCTCTTGTCTTCTCTTAAATAAGAGAAGACAAGTCTTTTCTTATGAGTTCTCTCTCCTCCACCTCGTCATATATCCTACGTGGCACTCCTAAGATAGCACCATTGTACATGCCCTTAGATTAGATACATCACTCAACTGAGGGAGATTTCGGCATCATCGCATTGATAATAAACTTTATCAAGAGAATTACAGTACATACATTGACGGAGAAAAAGAATGAAGGGCCATCTGCATCTTGATTGATGCAAAGGTTTAGACAAGGGGTTAGTTGATCCTTGTCGCAACGGATGTTTTGTTGATGCTCGATTTTCTTTATTCTGGATTTTGTGTATGTCTTGTGATGTTTGACACAGATAGATTCAAAAGGCCTCAGCTGCGGATTTGTTGGTGTAGTTTATTTTAGTTTATTTTAGCTGGGCTGACCAGTTGGTTTGCAGACAACGAATCGAGCAAATGGTTTGGCCTCCATAGTCGGTTACAGAGGTGTTAGAATACAGTGTAGAATACATGTATAGCTAGTAGGACGTGTGTGCAGTTTTTCTTGTAGCACTCACGATCCCATGCCCCGCACTCGGCCAGCCCACGATCACCATCGTGGGTTCGTGCCTCTCTGTAACTCTACATAAGCTGCCCGATGGCAATACGATCGTTGTGTTCGATCTCTTCTTGCCTTCATGGTATCAGAGCGATGCGCCAGTTTATGCGGGGATGTCGACGTGATGTTGGGGTAACAGAGGCATCCGAACACACGAAGAATGGAGTAATCTGGCGGGCTGCCGAGCAGGAGCTCATGAGGCGTGCGAGAAGAAGTGGTGGAGCAGGGCTTGTAGTTGAGGAGGAGAGTTGCCGTGGCGAGCGCTTCCGCCCGAAAATGAGCAGCCATGGCGGCATGGAACAAGAGCGAGCGGGTGCTGTCATTCAGGGTGCGCAAGATACGCTCAGCTTTGCCATTCTGCTGGCTTGTGTAAGGGCAGGAGAGGCGCAGCACAGAGCCATGTTTGGCAAGGAGAGCGCGCATGGCATGATTGTCGAACTCACGCTCGTTGTCTGTTTGAAAAGCAAGAATTGGGCGCTCGAACTGTGTTTGGACATAGGCATAGAAATCAGTAAGAACAGCGAATACATCGACTTGTTGCGAATCGAAACGCCCATACATAGTGAGTACAACTGCCGAGTACAACGAGGTAATACCGAAACCAGAGACACTAACAACTGGAGAGGTCCAAACGTCTAAATGCAGTAGTTGGAACGGGAAATAGCTATGGTTGGTGGATGCAGAGAAAGGAAGGCGGACATGCTTGGCGAGACGACAGGCGTGGCAGGTGTGCGTAGCCGACGGTGTGTAGGTGAAGGAGAGCTGGGGCAGTGCCTGACGAAGGATGGCCACTCCAGGATGTCCCAGCCGCTGGTGCCACAGCTCCACAGAAGCAACACCAGCGAACGGGCGAGGAGAGGCGGCGGTGCAGGGAGTGACAGCGTACAGGTCTCCGTCAGAGTTACATCGCTGCCCCTCCTTGCACTAACGGTGTGGCTCCGGCTTCGCCATACTACGTGCCTGCTCCTGTTCAGGTCCCTACTGTGGCGCTGGATTCCCGCTCGGCGCCAGCTGCTTCATCACCGCGGCGCGCTGGCTCTCACGCTGCAGATTCAACGTCCGCCGTTGGATCTGCTGCGGGCGGTCTGCCTTCGCCCCCACTTGGCGCGCACTCGCTGGATTCAAGTGGGGCGGTCGGATCGTCATCGCACGGTTCTTCTTCGCCCGCCCCCTCCGCGCCCGATGGGCGTTCAAGCGGGACGGCTGGATCCTCATCGCACGGCTCTCCGACGTCTTCCTCAACATCGCCCTCGCCGCCCCCAGCCCCTGCACGGATGATCACCAGCAGGGCTGGCGCATCTGCCCCAACCAACGCTACGCCAACGACTACGTCTGCACCGCCACCGTTGCTCTACCTCCTGGCGTCTCTCCTCTCCCGCGCTCCGTTCGCGACGCTCTTCGCGATCCCAACTGGGTCGCGGCCATGCGGGAGGAATTTGCCGCGCTCGTCAGCAACAACACCTGGGAGCTCGTTCCCCGACCACCGCGCGCCAATGTGATCACCGGCAAATGGGTGTTTTGCCACAAGCTGCGTCCAGATGGCTCCCTCGAACGCTACAAATCCCGATGGGTCGTCCGCGGCTTCAACCAGCGTGCCGGCGTTGACTACGGCAAAACCTTCTCGCCTGTTGTGAAGCCTGCCACGATCCGTACGGTGCTCACCCTTGCTGCTTCACGCTCATGGCCAGTACATCAACTGGATGTGAAGAATGCGTTCCTCCACGGTACGCTTCAGGAGGAAGTGTTCTGCTTACAACCTGCAGGTTTCGTGGATGCCGCCAAGACCGATCATGTCTGCCGCCTTGCTAAGTCCCTCTACGGGCTCAAGCAAGCGCCGCGCGCGTGGTTTCTTCGGTTCGCCACCTTCCTCACCACCATCGGCTTCACTGCGACGCGCTCCGACACCTCCCTCTTCACCTTCACGCGCGGTGTGGATGCTGCCTACCTGCTGCTCTACGTGGATGATATCATCCTCACTGCCTCCTCCGACGCACTTCTCCGTCGCATCATCACCAGCCTCACCAGCGAGTTTGCTATGAAGGACTTGGGCCCGCTTCATTTCTTCCTCGGCATTCAAGTGACTCGTACGTCCCGCGGCTTCTTCCTCTCTCAGGCCCAGTACGCTGAGGACATCCTTGAGCGTGCGGGCATGGACAACTGCAAGTCTGCACCAACACCCGTCGACACCAAGGCCAAGCTGCCCGCGGCCGATGGGCCGCGCGTCTCCGATGCCACTGCCTACCGCAGTCTGGCTGGCGCTCTGCAATACTTGACGATCACGCGGCCCGAGCTCGCGTACGCCGTCCAGCAAATCTGCCTCCACATGCATGATCCGCGGGAGTGTCACCGTGTTCTTCTCAAACGAGCTCTCCGGTACGTCTGCGGTTCAACGCACCTCGGCCTGCATCTTCGCGCTTCCTCGACCCTGGAGCTCCGTGCCTACACCGATGCGGACTGGGCAGGCTTTCCTGACACCCGACATTCTACGTCGGGCTACTGCGTGTTCCTCGGAGATGCTCTCATCTCTTGGTCCGCGAAGCGTCAGGCCACCGTCTCGCGCTCGTGCGCTGAGGCCGAATACCGCGCGGTTGCCAACACCGTTGCGGAATGTGTCTGGCTTCGCCAACTGCTCGGTGAGCTCCGGTGCGCGGTCACCACAGCGAGCTTGGTCTACTGCGACAACATATCAGCGGTGTACCTCTCCAGCAATCCAGTTCATCATCGGCGCACCAAACACATCGAGCTGGACATCCACTTCGTCCGTGAACGCGTGGCCCTCGGCGAGTTCCGTGTCATGCATGTTCCAACGCGCCAACAATTCGCTGACGTGATGACGAAAGGGCTGCCCACCGATGTCTTCAACGAGTTTCGCTCCAGTCTTTGCGTCTCCAACAACGACGCCAAGACTGCGGGGGGGTGTTAGAATACAGTGTAGAATACATGTATAGCTAGTAGGACGTGTGTGCAGTTTTCCTTGTAGCACTCACGATCCCATGCCCCGCACTCGGCCAGCCCACGATCACCATCTTGGGTTCGTGCCTCTCTGTAACTCTACATAAGCTGCCCGATGGCAATACGATCGTTGTGTTCGATCTCTTCTTGCCTTCAAGAGGTACACTATCTTTCATCAGTAAGCCTGTTCCCCTTTCTTTATATGAAATGCTACTTTGCTTTTCTGATTTGGAAACTTATTTCTTCTAGTTGAAGGATTCCGCTGATGGTTGAGCAAGTACAGTAGGTGGGAACGTCGCATGGTGTGCGCTGCACATTACGGCAGTATTGGCGGATGACAGTTCTTCCTCCAAAGCCGGCGTCATCTCGGCTGTGCTGTTGGATCAACCCGCTGCTTTTCTGTTCCTGTGTGATCAATCTGTCCAGTGACATTTCTGGAGTAAAACCATGCAAATGCAGCGGGATCTTGTTGTAAATTTCTTTACAAGCTTTGCTGCAATGCCTGAACTTACAGTGACAGTCTTTTCTTTGGCGGGTAATGGTGTCCTCCCTGGGCTTGTATGCATTTGATTTTCCGAGCAACTGGGAGGGAAGAGACAATGTAACATCACTCGTTAACTCAGTTATGCAAGACAAGTATAACTTACTGTAAATACAAATTTGTACTACGAATACCGTAAATAGTAATTTGTAATTAAGAAGATCAAGAAATACATGCAATGGGACAAAACCCTCAACATTCAAGCACTACCAATACATATACTACTGAGACGTAAAAAAAGGCAAGAATTACTGGTACCGTGACACTCCACATCGCATATAAAACACCGAGCTTGCATCTAAGAAAATGTGCGTCCTGTCCACGGAGTGACCTAACGCCACTCTCACATGAATGGCGCCCTGCCATGGACATGGCGAGAGCACTGCCGCACGGGCGCGCCTACGCTGACGGGGGTGGTGCCGCGAACGGCATAGGCACGTTCACATTCGGGACGAAGGGCAACGGTGGCAGCGTCACCTTGGGCACCACAATCGCGGGCATCGGTGCCATCATCACTGTGGGGAGGGTGACCTTGGGCATCGGCGGCAGCACCACCTTGGGCACGACGATGGCCGGCATGGGCGGCAGGGTCACCTGCGGCACGGTGGGGAGGGTGACCGACGGCATGGGTGGCATCAGGGTGACCGTGTCCGTGGGCATGGTCGGCAGTCCAGGGACAGCGCTAGCAGCCGGAGCGGCGGCCGCTCGGGCCGTTTCGGCCAGGTTGCGGGCAGCGCGGCACGTGTTGCCGGCGAGGAGGAGCACGCACGCCATGATCATGGCCAACATGCTCGTCTTGGAAGCCATGGCTAGGGCTAGCTAGGACCTGCTAGGTAGGTACTACCGTACTAGAATGTTACAGAGAATTTTTTTCTCGCGTGTGGGAGGTGATTGCAAGATGCTTCTTCTGGTCTGCTGCGACGTATGGACATGGGTCAATGCCTGGCAATTTATAGAGCTCAAAGCCCGAACGTGATTAGGTTGGTTGTTGGCTAGATTGAGAATGTTTGTACGTGCTTTTTCAATTCAAAAAGGGAAGAGCCTCGCATGGCGATAGCTACAAGTTTCTGTATTTAGGTGAGCTGGCCGGCGCTGCAGCTTCGACCTGCTCAACCGTCTTGATTATTCGTCCCATCATTTCTCAACTGTCTGTCTGGCTCAGTCACACGTTCTCGGGAAGGTGCACTGACTGTCTTGGTCTATCTTCAAAATACAGTGCCATTTCTTCATGATAAGGCTGGTCGTAATGGTAGTATCATAGGTAGTATCATGCATGCCAACTAGGCAATTTTAATGAGGTGTCATAGCATTAAATGAAGAAAGAGAGGATGTAGTATCATATCATGATACCGTATCATATTAAATGCTAAGTTACCTTGTGCCATGCATGGCAATAAATAGAGTACCACATAATACTAATATATGATACTATGCATTAGGGAGGTAGTATCATATACTAGTATCATATGCATGATACTAGTATATGATACTCCCCATTACAACCAGCCTAAGGGGAGCATCTTTGGTTGCAAATAACTAGTCGATCGTATCGTACGTAGTAGCTGCCTGGACTGTATAGGTAACCTCACCGTTTTGACTCTGTTTATTTTTTATCTTCAATTTTTTGTCCACTTCACTACTTAGGAAGATTGTTGTCCTAATTACGGAAAAACCAAACGAAATCAATTCAAACCGTGCACCAATCCCACTCAAACAACTATACAACACGGCCACACTCACTCTCGTCGTATGGCCAAGCCCACTAAAAACCTCACACAACCTGGCCACTACCACTCTCGACGACTGCTTTATTAGTATACTTCAAGTATTATTGTTTTTATGTCAATATTAAATTTTATTTTTGAATCTTACGAATCTGAATATTCATGTCACAATAAAGAAAATTACATGGATACATATGTTCGGTAGCATTCCACGTCAAAAATTTTGTTTTTATCATTTACCTACTTGAGGACGAGTAGGAATTAAGCTTGGGGATGCTTAATACGTCTCCAACATATTTATAATTTTTTATTGTTCCATGCTATTATATTATCTGTTTTGGATGTTTTATATGCATTAATATAATATTTTATATTATTTTTTGGACTAACTTATTAACCTAGAGTCCAGTGCCAGTTTCTGTTGTTTCCTTGTTTTGAGTTATACAAAAAAAAATACCAAATGGATTCCAAACGGAATAAAACTTTCGCGATGATTTTTCTTGGACCAGGAGACACACGTATGACTTGGAGAGGAAGGCAGAAGAGTCCAGAGGGCTCCACAAGCCCTCAGGACGCGCCCTAGCGGGGCGCCCCTGGCTTGTGGGCCCCACGGGAGTCCTCCAACCTTAATCTTTGACCTATAAATTCAGAAATATTTCCAAACTACCAGAAGCGTCCACCAAAATACTTTTTCGCCGCCGTAACTTTCTGTTCCCGTGAGATCCCATCTTGGGCCCTTTTCGGCATCCTGTCGAAGGGGGATTTGATCATGGAGGGCTTTTACATCAACTCTATTGCTCTTCCGATGAAGCGTGAGTAGTTTACCTCAGAGCTACGGGTCCATAGTTAGTAGCTAGATGACTTCTTCTCTCTCTTTGATCCTCAATATCATGTTCTCCTCGTTGTTCTTGGAGATCTATCTGATGTAATATTCTTTTACGGTGTGTTTGTCGAGATCCGATGAATTGTGGATTTATGATCAGTTTATCTATGAATATTATTTGAATCTTCTCTGAATTCTTATATGCATGATTTGATATCTTTGCATTTCTTTTCGAATTATCAGTTTGGTTTGGCCAACTAGATTGGTTGTTCTTGCAATGGGAGAGGTGCTTAGTTTTGAGTTCAATCTTGCGATGTCCTCACCCAGTGATAAAGTAGGGTTAGCGAGGCACGTATTGTATTGTTGCCACCAAAGGTAAAAATATGGGGTTTCATCATATTGCTTGAGTTTAATCCTCTATATCATATCGTCTTACTTAAGGCGTTACTCTGTTCCTATGAACTTAATACTTTAGATGCATGCTGGATAGCGGTCGATGTGTGGAGTAATTGTAGCAGATGCAGAATCGTTTTGGTCTACTTGACACGGAAGTGATGCCTATATTCATAATCATTGCCTTGGATATCGTCATAACTTTGCGCTTTTCTATCAATTGCTCGACAGTAATTTGTTCACCCACTGTATTATTTGCCTTCAAGAGAGAGAAGCCTCTAGTGAAACCTGCAATGACCCCTGGGTCTATTTTCCATCATATATTTCAGATCTATAAACAAAAAAACCCAAAAATACCCTGCTGCAATTTATTTACTTTTATTTTGTTTGATGTTTTTGTAAGCTTGTATATATCTATCTCATATTTGCAACTGTGAAGGGATTGACAACCCCTTTATCGCGTTGGGTGCAAGTGTTTGATTGTTTGTGCAGGTGCATAGATTGGAGACTTGCGTGTATCTCCTACTGGATTGATACCTTGGTTCTTAACCGAGGGAAATACTTATCTCTACTTTGCTACATCACCCTTTCCTCTTCAAGGAAAAAACCAACGCAAGCTCAAGAAGTAGCACTTGCTAATTACTCTTTTGAGGATGGAGTACCTAAGAAACTAGTAGATCTAGGAATACCAACTATACCATGCTCCATAAAAATAAACTATGTCAAAACTGTTTTATGTGATTTGGGAGCCGGTGTTGGTGTTATGCCTTTCTCTTTATACAAAAGACATGATTTGAATAAACTCACACGTACTGAAATATCATTGCAAATGGCTGACAAATCAGCTGCCATACCTATCGGTATGTGTGAGGATGTGCCCGTAGTAGTTGCAAATGTTACTATCTTAACAGACTTTTTTATACTTGAGATGCCCGAGGACGACAACATGTCGATTATCCTTGGTAGACCCTTTTTCAATACTGCAAGGGCTGTTACTGATTGCAATAAAATCAAAGTCACTTTTCATATCAATGATAATGAGCATATGTTGCACTTTCCGAAGAAACAATTTCAAGTGAATGGTATTAATGTTATTTAAAAGTCTCCGACAATCACTATTGGAAGCTTCCAACTTCCCATCCTACTGCCAAAAAGAAATATGAAATACTTACTGTTAGAGACATGCATATTCCCGTTGAGGTAACTTAGTGTTTTACAAAAATTCTTCAGGTTCATGCTAATCGAAAGTGGTTGTTAAGAAGACTTGATCAACCTTATTAATGGATTATTTTTGAGAGGCATGTGGTCGATGAATTTAGTAAGCACAACCTTCTGCTCCTACCTTTTGTTTTCTGTTCTTTTTAGTTAAATACAATAAAATGCCATGTTTATCCTATTTTCTGAATTATCCGTGCAATAAAAAAGTTTCCAAAAATAAAAGTGCTCAAAATGCTCTGAAATTTTTACACGATTTTTTCCAGAATTTGTAAGAATTTTTTATGCAAAAAATATCAAATGGGGGTGCCCCTGGTGCCCACTAGGCACCATGGAGCACCACCTACCCCAGGCGCGCCCTGATGTGTAGTGGGCTCCACGAGGCCCCACTCACTTATCCCTTCAGCTCACTTCATCACCTACCTCCAGCTCACTTCATCACCTACCTCCAGAGAAAAATCTCTATATATCTCTCTCGCGTGTTCTTGCCACAAACTCGCGAATTTCGAACTCTTTGCTCGAAGCTCCATTTTCGAAACTGTTTTGGGGAATTTCTACTTGGTATGTGACTCCTCCATTGCTCCAATTAGTTTTTGTTACAAAAAAATATTTTACTAAGGTGAAATAGCAAGTAGCAACTACTTACCAAGGACAATTTGTCAGACATATGCATCATGTCTACAATGCATGGTAGGAATAGTGATCCGGTGCTCCCATTTTCACTTGCTCCTCGCAAATAGAATATGTTGAAAGAGCAACCATCCCATCATTGTGTAGAGTGCTTGGATCCAAGAGACATCCATCTCTCCTTCCAAATCCTCCTGCTAATGTCTACTACGCAACCTTCTTCTTGTAGACGTTGTTGGGCATCCAAGTGCAGAGGTTTGTAGGACAGTAGCAAATTTTCCTCAAGTGGATGAGCTAAGGTTTATCAATCTGTGGGAGGCATAGGATGAAGATGGTCTCTCTCAAACAACCCTGCAACTAAATAACAAAGAGTCTCTTGTGTCCCCAACACACCCAATACAATGGTAAATTGTATAGATGCACTAGTTCGGCGAAGAGATGGTGATACAAGCGTAATATGGATGGTAGATATAGGTTTTTATAATCTGAAAATATAAAAAAAACAAGGTAGCAAGTAACAAAAGTGAGCAAAAACGGTATTGCAATGATTCAAAACAAGGCCTAGGGTCCATACTTTCACTAGTGCAAGTTCTCTCAACAATGATAACATAATTAGATCATATAACAATCCCTCAACATGCAACAAAGAGTCACTCTAAAGTCACTAATAGTGGAGAACAAACGAAGAGATTATTGTAGGGTACGAAATCACCTCAAAGTTATTCTTTCCGATCAATCCGTTGGGCTATCCCTATAAGTGTCACAAACAACCCTAGAGTTCATAGTAAAATAACACCTTAAGACACACATCAACCAAAACCCTAATGTCACCTAGATACTCCAATGTCACCACAAGTATCCGCGGGTTTGATTATACGATATGCATCACACAATCTCAGATTCATCTATTCAAACCAACACAAAGAACTTCAAAGAGTGCCCCAAAGTTTCTACCGGAGAGTCAAGAAGAAAACGTGTGCCAACCCCTATGCATAAGTTCACAAGGTCACAGAACCCGTAAGTTGATCACCAAAACATATATCAAGTGGATCACGTGAATACCCCATTGTCACCACAGATAAGCACATGCAAGACATACATCAAGTGTTCTCAAATCCTTAAAGACTCAATCTGATAAGATAACTTCAAAGGGAAAACTCAATCCATTACAAGAAGATAGAGGGGAAGAAACATCATAAGATCCAACTATAGTAGCAAAGCTCGCGGTACATCAAGATCGTGCCAAATCAAGAACACGAGAGAGAGAGAGAAAGAGAGAGAGAGAGAGAGATCAAACACATAGCTACTGGTACATACCCTCAGCCCCGAGGGTGAACTACTCCCTTCTCGTCATGGATAGCGTCGGGATGATGAAGATGGCCACTGGTGATGGATTCTCCCTCCGGCAGGGTGACGGAATAGGGCCCCGATTGGTTTTTGGTGGCTAAAGAGAGACTTGCGGCGGTGGAACTCCCGATCTTCTTTCTGTTCTGGAGGATTGGGGATATATAAGAGGTGTTGGCATTAGGAACAAGTCAGGGGGGGTCCACGAGGCAGCCACGAGGTAGGGGCGCGCGCCCTCCACCCTCGTGGTGGCCTCGGGACTCTTCTGGTCCATCTCCGATGCTCTGTGGGCTTCTTCTAGTTCAAAAATAATCTCCATAAATTTTCAGGTAAATTGGACTCCATTTGGTATTCCTTTTCTATAAAACTCAAAAACAAGGAAAAAAACAAAAAATGGCACTGGGCTCTAGGTCAATAGGTTAGTCCCAAAAATCATATAAAATAGCGTATAAACGCATATAAAACATCCAAACCAGGTAATATAATAGCATGGAACATTAAAAAAATTATAGATATGTTGGAGACGTATCACCTGCTTATCACGGCAGAGTACAATCAAACACTCTATAAGCTAATCAAGAGCATAGCAGAGTAACACGATTTGAATAGGCACACAAAACTTGTAAAACTAATCAAAAACAATAACAATCAGATAATCATGCGGACATGCTCCTAAATATTAAAGTTGCATGTGGCACCAGACATCACAAAAACATGTTAATCACACGAACACAACTCAATTAGAGCTGCGCACATCGAATAAATTGGCTCCGACCTCTTCCTCGCCACGTCGAACCTGACTTTTTTGTTTTAATCTTTTTATTATTGGGGTCCCTTTTTGCAAAGTGTCCAGGGCTATGTTCTATTCTCGGTCTCTCCTCTGGTTTCCATAGATGTTCTTATCTGTACCAAGTCAGGTCAACTTTAAGCATTGTTTTCGATCAGCAAATCAAGCGGCGCATGTGCTAGCTAATTTTAGTTATTGTAATAAACTTTCTTCTAGTTGGACTGACGAGCCTCCAGATTGTCTGGTGAGCAAGCTCGTAGACGATGTATCTTTATGCATTAATCAATAAAGCTAGCCATGATGGCCTTCCCTCAAAAAAATAGTCTAGTGTTTAATAATGGTATGCGGTTTCTCTAAAAAAAACTCTGTTTTAATTGGAAGATTAAGAGTTTTGAAATTTCCTTTTCGTATTTATTATTGATGGACAACTTGGCCAAGAGGATATCAAAGAGGATTTGCTAAAACTCAAGAAAAGTTTTTTTTTTACAAAACTCATTCAACTTTTATACCACTGAACCTGCATTTAGATTCAAGTTGCTTGTCATTTTTGAGAGCTAAAAGGAGGAATGAGCAAGCAGATATGCTAAAATCCAAGTGGCTGTTTTGTTTTGGATAAAATGCAACCAATTTATGTGGACTTAATTTGACATGTTTTGTGTTTTGAGAAAAAATAATTGGAAAAAATCATGCAAACCTATTGGGCCTTGAATCTGCAAGTTGCCACTTCGTGTGAGCGAGATTCTCAACTACAACTAGTGAGTAAGCCCTTAACAATCAAGGTACACTATTATTGTGTGCTACTCGCATGCACACACAAAATTGTGTGCTATTCTCTCCGTTTCAAGATGCTTAAATTCTAGTTTATGTCTAGGTCAAAATTCTTTAAGTTTGGTCACACTTGTAGAAAAAATAATTAACATGCGCAACATCAAATTAGCTTTATTAGATTCGCCACAATATATATTTTCACATTGTCCCTATTTGATATTCAATTTGCTATATATTTTGGTGTATGTGGTACGGGGTTGCCGCATGTATGCACGTATCTATACTTGACTCCGCCCACTTATCGAGACATATGAAGTGGCTTATGAATCCAAACATCGAATTATGCTTAGGCATAAGTCACGCTAGATACATACTAGTTGAGAATCCGGACACCTTGAGAACGAACTGTCATTTCACGGTTTGCACTCTTTATTTTACTCTTACATTTTATTACCTTGTTCACGATCGTCTTGCAATATTTCAAACTTTTGTTTCCGGTTTGCTTTGGATCGCAACTAACTTGCAGGCACGATATTATAAATCTTCGCAAGAGACAAAGTCCATTTTCATGTTCTTCCGATGGGATTCATGCTATTATTTTGAAAAATGCTATAACTAGACATTGTGCACTTCAGGCCCTCGCTCTATCCTCCACTTAAGAGGGGGATGAGCCCAAAGCCACCCGCATGATGTCACGTGTGCGGGAAATATACACCTGACGTGCTTGCATAATTCTCCACACCTGACGTGCTAACAATGCCAAGCTAAAGAGTTCAATATCTGCGAATTCTAACCCCCTCACATGCACTTTGGCGTCATGACTGTGTCCCATGACACCCAATGAGGCTTTTCTCTTACCGTGCTTGCTCCCCCACCAAAAACTTCTAATTAGCAAGTTAATCTTCTCACACAAACCCCCGACAGATTGAAAAGAACCATTGAATAAGTTGTCACCGCATGGGATGCTGATTTAATGAAAATTCCGCCACCCCTCTTTGAAAGGAGTTATTCAATCTATTCTTGAATTGAATTCCAAACCCTGCCCATTAAGTACTTAAACGTTACATTTTTACTCCTTCCCACCTCTGAGGGCATGCCAAGGTAGCGATCATTCAGGGATTCTGTTGGAACCTCTTGGGTACTAGCTTCATAGACTCTACTGTAGTGTTTGGGGCAACCCTTGTTGAAATAGATCTAACTTTTGGCTAGATTTACTCGCTGGCAGGATCCTTGACAATAAATATTACCTCTTTAATCTCGGTAGCTCCTTACCTACTTGCTCTTGCAAATAGCAAGCTGTCGTATGCAAGTAAAAGATGATTGTCCGGGGTGGCGTGGGCACCACTATGATGCCCGATAAGTATTCTGAATTCCCCTACTCCTCAATGGGCAAGACATACCTTCAGCTACTAGCAGAAACAAATACGGAGAAATGGGGTCTCACTGATGATTCCCCCTCGTGGGTTTCAAGACCTCCGCGTGTTTTCCATTAAAAAGCTCTAAGAAAGAAACCGACGCGATAATTCTCATGATAGACATCACCCATCTCTCACTAAAGCCCTACTTCAACATGATTGCTCCAAGATAATCCTAGCCGACTCTATCATAGGCCTTCATCATGTCGAGTTTCAGAGCACAGTATTGTGAATTTCTTCCCCTCTTCTTCATAAAATAAAATTTAAGCACTCGTAGGCAGCCATAGTATTATCAATCTAGCAGGAAAAAAGCCGATTGATCCTCTAAAATGATTTATGGTAACACCTCCTTCAATCTTTTAGCTTGCACTTTTGACATGACTTTTAGCACGGCACTGCATAAGCTAATCAGTCTAAACTAATAGAGGGGCACCTTGAACTTTTGGGGAAAAAACAAAGTCTGGTTTACCTCTCCTATTTCTTCAACTCCATTCATAATATTTAGTACTACATTCATCACTTCTTCCCCACACACATCCCAAAGGCGTTGGAAAAAGTGGGCAAACAAGCCATCCGGTCCTGGTGCCTTGGTCGGGTACATTTAAAAAAACGCACTTTAGACTTCCTCAGTTGTGCAAGGGGCGGCCAACTTGCATTCATTATTGCCATACCTTGCATGGAATATAAGAAATAGAACACCATCCATCCCCGACATTTCTCCTGTGCTATATAGGTCTTTGTAAAAACTATCTGCATGAGACTGCAACTGCTAGACTTCCTCACAATATGTTCTGGCAATTGAATCCTTTCAATTATGTTCTTCTTTTCTATGTGTGGCTCATTGTTAAAAAAATTAGTGTTGTTTTCCCCTTCCAAAGGACAATGTACCCTTGTTCTTTGTTTTTGCATAATCTCCTCCCTGTGGTACCACCTGGTCAGTTTGACAACAATTCCACTCTCCTCAGCCAAAGGTCTAATGGGACCAGGGAGAGCACGTACCCGTTCTATTCGGCATGTAACTTATGTATGTCTTTCTTTACATGACCAAATACCTATCTGTTCCAACTGAGCAGCTTACCTGACATGGAGCTGATTTTGGCCCCTAGCGCATGAAGTTTGAAAGTTCTGACGCTGCCCAGGTTTGATGCATAAATGGGAGGAACTTGGGGGTGAGTTTATCACATTAACTCATAACAAAAGGGTCTTGAACCTCCATTCTCCCGCACATGCTCAAGCAGCTGTAACATCACGGTGTTGTGGTCAGATCGCATCACCGTAAGATGATTCACTAACACGCCTGGCAAATGATCCGTCCATTCTGGTAGCGCCATGTCCCTATCTAGCCGAACCATGGTGGAAGTTGTTGGGGAACGTAGTAATTTCAAAAAAATTCCTACGCACACGCAAGATCATGGTGATGCATAGCAACGAGAGGGGAGAGTGTTGTCCACGTACCCTCGTAGACCGTAAGTGGAAGCGTTATGACAACGCGGTTGATGTAGTCGTACGTCTTCACGATCCGACCGATCCGAGTACCGAACGTACGGCACCTCCGAGTTCAGCACACGTTCAGCTCGATGACGATCCCTAGACTCCGATCTAGCAGGGTGTCGGGGATGAGTTCCGTCAGCACGACGGCGTGGTGATGATGATGATGTTCTACCGACGCAGGGCTTCTCCTAAGCACCGCAATGATATGACCGAGGTGGAATATGGTGGAGGGGCACCGCACACGGCTAAGGAACGATCACGAAGATCAACTTGTGTGTCTAGAGGTGCCCCTTGCCCCGTGATATAAAGGAGCCAAGGGGGCGGCCGCCAAGGAGGCGCGCCAATGGGGAGTCCTACTCCCACCGGAGTAGGACTCCTTCTTTCCTAGTTGGAGAAGGAGAAGGGGAAGGAGGAGGAAGAGGGAAGGAAAGGGGGTGTCGGTGTCAAAACCGGCGGATCTCGGGTAGGGGTCCCGAGCTGTGCGTCTAGGCGGATGGTAACAGGAGACAAGAGACACGATGTTTTACCTAGGTTGGGCCCTCTCGATGGAGGTAAAACCCTACTCCTGCTTGATTGATATTGATGATATGGGTAGTACAAGAGTGGATCTACCACGAGATCAAGGAGGCTAAACCCTAGAAGCTAGCCTATGGTATGATTGTTGTTCGCCCTATGGACTAAAACCCTCCGGTTTATATAGACACCGGAGAGGGCTAGGGTTACAGTCGGTTACAATGGTAGGAGATCTACATATCCGTATTGCCAAGCTTGCCTTCCACGCCAAGGAAAGTCCCATCCGGACACGGAACGAAGTCTTCAATCTTGTATCTTCATAATCTTGGAGGCCGGCCAATGATGATAGTTTGGCTATCCGGACACCCCCTAGTCCAGGACTCCCTCAGTAGCCCCTGAACCAGGCTTCAATGACGACGAGTCCGGCGCGCATATTGTCTTCAGCATTGCAAGGCGGGTTCCTCCTCCGAATAATTCATAGAAGATTGTGAACACCAGGATAGTGTCAGGCTCTGCAAAATAAATTCCACATACCACCGTAGAGAGAATAATATTTACACAACTTCCATCTACTGACGTATTTCGTGGCGTGACGTCACCCACGGCCAAGCCTTTACTCGAATCGTTTTTGTCATACCACCTCAGCGTGTTTAGCGAAGCGGTTTCCTTGGCACGTCTAGTCGAAGCAGAGATCGTGTTCCCCTTATTCCGGGATACTCATCAATACGGACGTGGGTAACCCAACCGCGCCATTGATTGCGGTGCTTAGGAGATAAGCGAGTTTTACCAGGCCGGTGGGGACGCAAAGTTTCGTCCGTCCATATATAAGGGGATAAGGATCCGCCTTTCTACCTATGCCTTCTTCCTCCTTTGCTTATCCATCTCCGTGCACTCGAGCTCCAGCGCCCAAGTCCGCACATCTCACCTCAACCTTCTCCAACCATGTCCGGAGCGGGAGGCAAGTGGATGGCCTCCTCCGTTACGGAGGGGCACATCAAGAAGCTGCGCAGCGCCGGATATTTGTCCAGCGACATCGCGCACCGGCTCCCCGACGAGGGGCAGCTCATCCCCACCCCCGGGCCCCATGAGAGGGTGGTATTCCTTCCCCATTTCCTCCGCGGACTGGGCTTCCCACTCCACCTCTTTGTCCGGGGGATCATGTTCTACTACGGCCTGGATTTCCATGATCTGGCCCCGAATTTCATCCTCAACATCTCGGCGTTTATCGTCGTGTGCGAGGCCTTCCTCTGCATCCAGCCCCACTTCGGCTTGTGGCTCAAGACCTTTAACGTCAAGACGAAGGTTGTGAAGGGCAGCTGCAAGAGAGTCGGAGGCGCCATGGTGGGCAAGATGCCCAACGCCACTTGGCTCGAGGGCGCCTTCGTGGAAACCATCAAAGGGTGGCAATTGGGGTGGTTCTACATCACCGAGCTGCGTGACCTCTGAATGGGCAGCGGTCCTCGAATTCAGATCTGCATCCCCATGCGCTCACTTCCGGAAAGAGAAGGGCCTGCTGTGGGGTAGTTCGAAGAGCCGACCGACTCCAATCTGTCTCCAAACCCTGGTGAACAAGAAGCTCAAGCTTGTCAACGTAATCCAGGTCATGCTCATCCGCCGGATTCTCCCCTGCCAACAGCGGGACTTCAACTTGTGGGAGTTTGATCCGGCACAGGACCGGACCTTGAGCGGGCTCTTCGACACTACATACGAACATGCCTGAAAGGTGTTGTTCAAGGGCGGCGAGGCCCCCGCATCCGCTTCTGAAGATCGCGGATTCAGCTCGCAGCGTCCGGCTGGCGAGGTAAGCCATGTTATCCTTTATGGGACATTTGCTTTTCATAGTTTGACTCTATGTGGGATCTAAACTCCCAATACCTTTAACAGGCCTGGCAGGAGACGTCCGGACAGGTTAACTGTCCGGCTCCCCTTCCAGAAGACCCAAGGATGCCCGTTTGACAGGGCTGCTGGTCCCGGCGCCTTACGTGGTGCCGGAGAAGAAGGCCAAGAAGAAGGCCATGGGAACCCGGAGGAGTTCCCGGCGTCAGGTGTTATCGGATTCATCATCCGATGACTCCGAGGTGGACTCCTCCCACGAGGATGAGGAGGAGAAGAAAGAGGCCTCTGCCCCAGCGGGGGGAGAGAAGAAGAGGAAGGCCTCCCCAACGAGGGAGGTCGAAGGGTCCAAGAAGGGAAGGACCCTTCCCCCGGACTGTTCCGCCACCGCCGGCGATGGCGGCGAGGAGTGGCCCTCACTACTAGAAAAAGGGCTATAGATGGGATTGACACTAATGGCGCACCAGACAAGTGGTGCGCCATTAGTATATACTAATGGCGCACCACCTTATGATACGCCATTAGAGTTGAAACTACTAATGGCGCACCTGGCCCAAGGTGCGCCATTAGTATCAAATTTTTTTTGAACTAGTGCGCCTGTCCAAACATACTAATGGCGATCCGCACTCGAGGCGCCATTAATAGTTGTAACTAGTAATGGCGCACCTGTCGGAAAGTGCGCCACTAATGTTGTTTTTTTTATTATATTTTTTATTCCTTTTTTTGCAAAACTACTAATGGCGCACTGTTCCACCGTGCGCCATTACTAGTTTAAACTAGTAAACAGTGCGCCATTAGTATGTTTTTTTTGCAAAACTACTAATGGTGCACCACCAGAAGGTGCGCCATTAGTAACCTGGATTACTAATGGCGCATTTAGAGTTGGTGCGCCATTAGTATGTGGGCAGCAACAAGATATTTTGGACAGCCTCTCCTACCCACACTCACTTTCTCTCCACTTCATTCTCTCCACCTCCTCCTTGTCTCGGGTGCCTCCTCTTTTTCACCTCATTTCCACCATAGATTCATTCAAATTAAGTGGTTAAATTACCTTGTTTTGATAGGTAAGTAAGGGGGGAAGCTATATTTATGTTGTTCTCCCTACAACAATGTGCACATGCACTTTTTATGGCCTAGCTAGATCTATGTATGTTCGTGGTGTTGCATATGTTTGTGGTGTTGCATATGTGTTTGTGTTTGGAGGTGTACCGGTATTTGAAATGCGATAGTTGCCAATATTTTGCGGAATGTTGATTCATTTCCGTCAAGCGAGAATTTTGGCATTAAGCATTCTTTTGGTCCTATTTTTAGGAAAGTCATGCCAAATTTTTTCTTGGTTCTAAAATATCGTTTTGTTTCTACCCGAGCGACCATGGTCCGCATGATGACCGAAGGCATCGTGAATAGGTTTTTGAGGTCCGCGAAGGCCGAGATGCTTCAAAAGAACGAGACGGAGATAAGATGTCCGTGTCAAGATGCAAGTGAAGAGCCTTATTGTGGACCCGGATTCCGGCAGGTGCGGGACCACCTGCTCTTGCGTGGTTTCATGGATGGCTATCGGTGGCAAGGTGATGAAGATGACTACGAAGTCGCCCATGGGGCCGGGCAAGAAATGAGGAAGGGCGACAAGACAACCACCGCGCTCGGGCGGGCGAGAAGACGAAGAATCCCTGTGAGATGATCACGACGGTGATGATGTACACAATACCATGTAGAAGATGCAGGACATGATGATGAGGAAGATGCAGAGCGCATTTACGGGCATGATCATGAAGATGATGATGCGGCGGAGCGATTTACGCTGGACCATCGATGGGCTGGGTGCAGGACCCTCATATTCAAGAGCTGCTTCTCAAGCGCACGGATAACGCAAGAGCTGCCGCCAAGAGAAAGCCAAGATGGATCAACTTGAGTTAGACGGTTACTCCATTGTATGAAGGATGCAGCCCGAGGATACCCGCTTTGAAAGTAACGCCATGGCTCGAGATGAAGGTAAAACACAAAATGACCGACGATGCTTCGACGAGAACATGTCATTTCGCATCTAACGCCTTCCCAAGGGAAGAAGTGCCCACCAGTTTGGAGGAGGTGAAGAAAATCGTGTGTCCTCTGGATTTACCGCACGTGAAATACCATGTGTGCATGAACAATTGCATCATTTATCGGGACGAGCACGCGGAGTCTACCATATGTCCGTGTGCTGCGCCACTCGATACAAGAAGAGGAAGAAAGCTCCTCGAAAAGTGGTGTGGTACTTTCCGATCTCCTCATCTGCAGCGGTATTTCGCGGACCCTAAGGTAGCAAAGCTCTGCGTGGCACGCCGGATACGGAGGAGAAGAAGCGAAGATGACGCAAATGATCCGGAGATAGATAAAAAGACAAGATCTTTGAGTCACCCTAAGGATGCGAGCTGGCAAGCGTTGAACTTTGAATACCCGAATTTGGGAAGGATCTTAGGAACATCGTGCTGGGCGCGAGCACCGATGGAGTCAATCCGCTTGGCAGCCGAGAAGCACACATAGCACTGGCCTGTGTTTGTGTGGATGTACAACCTTCCCCTGGTTGTGCATGACGAGGAAGTACATTCACATGAGTATGCTAATTGAAGGACCGAAACAACCAGGAACGACATCAATCAGATCTGGGGCTGCTGAAAGAGGAGCTTGACACGCTGTGGAAAACGCCACCAATACGTGGGACGCCGCAGAAAGAATATTTCCCTATGAGAGCCTTTGACCGCCACGACGGTGCACGACTATCTCGATTACGGATATCTCGAGGGCAGGTAGTCCATGGATTTTACGGATGCGTAAGGTGCATGGATGACACAACGATCGCTAGCTAGATAGAGATCCCGTGTCTTCGAAAACCGTGTTCATGGGACATCGAAGGTGGCTTCGCGATGATGACCCGTGGAGGAAACGCAAGGATCTATTCGATGGTGAAACCGAACCCCGAAAACGCCCGTGTACGAGGAGCGGCGAGGAAATAGACAAGCTGTTGAAAAATTGGAAAGACTGCCTACTGCCGGGAAAGAAGCAAAAGGCGCCAGAGCCGGGAAAGAAGCGAAAGGCGCCAGAGCTGCTGCTGAAGGTATGGAAAACGAGGTCTATTTTCTGGGACTTGCCGTACTGGAAGATCCACCATGTGCCTCACAGCCTTGATGTCATGCATATCACGAAGAACGTGTGCGAGAGTTTGCTTGGTACCCTGCTCAACATGCCAGAGAGGACCAAAGATCGGCCAAAAGCAAGGGCAGACTTGAAATCAATGGGCATCAGGCAGGAGCTTCACGCTAATGATGATGATGATGATGATGAGGCGAAGCAGGACACAGAAAGTCATCGCAAAGGCAAAAGGCCAAGAAGACCGGAAATGACTACCCTCCGCGTGCTTCACTCTAAGTCGAGGAGATCGAGCAGTTTTCACCTGCCTCCTAGGAGTAAAACTTCCTTACTGATTCGCTGGGAAGATAAGCAGATACCTAGACCCAGCAAGCGAAGTTCGATGGGATGAAGTCTCACGACCGTCACATCTTGATGACGCAGATACTTCGGTTGCAAGTAATTGGGATCATGGACGCGCACGTCCGTGAAAACGCTATTTGGCCTATGCAACTTTTTTGACATCATCTCGGAAGTTGATTACGTGAGGCAACTCGAAGGCTACTGAGGAAGAGATCGTGGTGATACTATGCGAGCTTGAGATGTACTTCCGCCCGCATTCTTCGACGTTATGGTGCATCCGCTGGTCCATATAGTGGAGGATATCATCCAACTCGGGCCGACGTTCGCGCAAACATGATGCCGCTCGAAAGGATGAATGGTGTCATCAAAGGATACGCTCACAACATGTCACGCCCAGAGGGAAGTATAGCCAGGGCTTTTTCGATCAAGAGTGCATCTCCATCGCATCGAATTATCTAGGCATCGAGAACCCGCTGGTCCGCCCATCAACAGCACCTCGGCAGGCTCGCTGGATGGGGTCACAGTGAGGGTCGCCGCGAAATGCATGTCGACTTAGAGGGTCGACTCGCCGACTTTGAAAGAGCAAACCTAGTCACGCTACAACACATAGACGTGGTCGATCCTTGGGTGGTAGAGCACAAAACCTTTATTAAGAAGACGTACAATGACCGAGGCCAACAGAGCACGGACGGAGATATAATCAAAGATCACAACTCATGTTTCACGCGTTGGTTCAAGCAGAAGCTTCTGTCGTACCCTTTACATGAGGATTCTTCCGCGGAAGAACAACTCATATTCGCCTTGTCACAGGCGCCGAGCACAACGATGACCTATGAGGCGCACGATATCAACGGCTACACATTCTACACCGAGGCCAAGGACATGAAGAGCGATGGTTATCAGAACTCCGGGGTAACGATGGAATCCTACACCGGTAACGACAAGGACAGATACTACAGAAGGATCGAGGAGATCTGGGAGCTGAGCTACACTGGAGAGAAGGTCCCGATGTTCCGTGTCAGATGGGCGAAGAGCGTCCTAAAAGAAGACCGGTATTTCACCACCATGGTTATACCCAAAGCCAAATCCAAGACCGCGGGCGCAAACGTCACCGCGAAAAATGAGCCATGGGTACTGACTTCCCAAGTGGACCAATGCTTCTTCATTACCGACCCGTCAAAGCCCAGTCGTGTTGTCGTGAGGAGAGGCAAAAGGAAGATCATTGGAATGGATGGAGTAGCCAATGAGCAAGACTTCGACAAGTACGGGCGACCGAGGATCGAACATGACGACGATGATGAAGTAGCAGCATACACCACAAGAAGAAGCAGGACCACCCTACCTAAAGGACGTCCGTTCCACAGAAGAACTCCATTTGCGAAAAAGAAGGGCAACAAGATTGTGAACAGATAGCTAGCTAAGATCGATTGTACTTAAATCGTAGCCTTCATTTCTCGATTGTATTTCATGGGCACTTTTTGAACTATCATGAATATTTTTAAATTTCATGGACACTCGATCTCGATCCCCCACCATCTCGATCGCTATCCCACCTCGCTAGATACGGTCCCCCTCGCCGCCGAGCACCCCCCGGTCCACCGGCCGCCGCCGCCGACCCCCCGCACCCTTGATTCCCCTACTCAACCGCCGACGACCCCCACACCTCCCTACTCAACCGCCACTGACCCCCACACCCCAAGACCTCCCCCGCCCCACCGACATTACTGTTTGATGATATTTTTAAAAATTATTACTGTCTTATAAAAAATATTCTTGTTATGATTTAAACAAGTTTGAACATATTTAAACACAAATAAGTATCAAACAGCATTTTAAATGCATAAAAAATTGTGGAGCACAGGAATCAAACCCAGACCTCTGGTGTGAGAACTGGCTGTCGACCGGTCGAGCTAGTAGAGGGAACTTGGTGTGGATCAGGTCAGTGGGAGATAACCTGTTGGCTCGGCAGAAATCAAAAAATACTAATGGCGCACCGCAGGTGAGGTGCGCCATTAGTATGGATGTACTTATGGCGCACCGAGGGGTGGTGCGCCATTAGTGTTGTGCCGCCCCGGCCCAAACCTATCCCCTCTCTCTCCCTCACCCTCGCCCTCGATCCCCTTCCCCTCTCCTCTCCCGACGCCGCTGCCCCGCCACCTCGATGCCACCCCGATGCCGCGACGCCGCCCCGTCGTCCTCGTCTCCGCCCCGACGCCTGACGCCGCCCTCTCCTCTCCCGCCGCCGCCCGCCGCGCCCGTCGTCCTCGTCTCCTCGGCGCCGCTCTCCCCGTCGCCCCACCTCGTTGGACGCCATCGCCCCGCCGCCCTCGTCGCCGGTGGCCCAGACGCCGCCCCGTCCAGACCACCGTCGCCGGAGCACCACCACCACCCAGACCTCGTCAGCTCCCGGACCTCGTCGCACCACCACCACCCGCACCTCGTCGCCCCACCTCGTCGCCCCGTCCACACCACCGCCCCCGTGAGCTCCCCCTCCTCCTCTCCCCCTCTCCCCCTCGCAAGCTGGATCTTCCGTGCATAAATCTGTTCATTGGCATAATTTACTTGCTGATAGATAGTATAAATCTGTTCATTGTGAAGAAATGTGTGACAGTTTCACTAACTTAATTTCATTCTGAAGAAATTTGCGTCTGTGAAGTGTAGATTCATATATTGTTTTCATGATGACAGACTAAGACTAGTTTCTGATTTATTTCTCAATGTCCTGCGAAACATAGCACCACCTATTTCTGTGGAGAAGAAAAGGCTTCTCGAAAAGGCCATAAATAAACAACACTAGTTAGACAAGTGCATATGTAGTAGTAATTCTTATTCTTGAAATGTTCGGTGGATGCGGTCATCACGGAGGTGATGGTGATGGAGATAGGGTCCAGCACGATGCCCCCACCATGATGCTACTACTAAAAACTGTCCTCGTCCACTTTCTCTCCAACGCAACCTCCATCCTGCCAATGGCGCAACGTTAATTAGCACCCCAATTTGCTTGTGATGTGCACGCCATGATCCAATCATGTGCGCGCTGCTGAGAGGCTTTTCTTTTCTTTGTTCTTGAGGGATAGGCTTTTGGGTTGTGTACTTTGGTCTTGGATAGTGCTATCTTTCACGCCTAGTGGGTCCTTGCTGTCCCGGCAATGTTTGTGCTTAATTCTGTGTTGATTAATAGTGCTATAGTCTGTGGTACCAACTAGGAGTTATTTAGAGGGACCAGCATTAGAAGAAATCAAACACAACGGCTACAAGTTGGACAAGGTATCCATAGAGGCATGGACCATCTATGATAATATCTATATCTATCTCAAGGACTGCTTCACAGACGAAAAAAGAAAACTAGGTTATATCAGCAAGTTTCTGATTTATTTTCTTATAGAAGTGTAGATTCATTGGTAGCAATTGTTTTCAGTGTCTCATGTTGCTTGTAGTGGTTTGTCCAAAATGTTGAATGATACTGCTTGGAGATGCATATATTGTTTCACCTCTTCACATGCCAATGTATTTTCCATGTTGTGATGGAGGCCTTTTTTGCCTTGTCCACCCGAGAGGCCCTTGAGTTTGCTGGAATGTCGATTAACTTCCGTTCCAGCAAATTCGGGTACTCCATATGTCCTATTTTCAGCAAAGGTCATGCTGAAATTTTCCGTGAATTTTAGCATGACTTTGCTAAAAATAGGACATATGGGGTACTTGTGACTAATGCATGGGCCGGGGTACTTTTGACTAATGATGAAATCTTAGGCTTTTAGGGTGCCTTGGCGTCGAAAAACCCTCAATGATAAAAGCTTAGCTTTTAGGATGCCTCGGTGTCGACAAACCCTAAATGATGAGACCATGATCTTGTTCCTTGACAATAACCAACTTTTTGACCAAACTTTGTTCCTATTTAGAGAGAAACATGGCCAACAACGATGAGGCCGGGGGTTCGGGCGGCAAGGCATTCTGGGAGCTGTCCCAGGAGATGGAGGAACAACCTCACTTGTATGAGGACGCCGCCTTCCCCACCGATCCTGAGACCACTGATGGTACCGCCGAGGATGACCCCACTGATGCCACCACTGATGGTGCCGCCGAGGATGCCATCATCGATGATGGCAGCGCACACAGATGGCAGCCAACCAAGAGGCAGCGGAAGGACCGGCACCCGATCGTGCTCCTCACCCTCAAGGAGGAAGTTACTGAAGTGGACTCCGACGGGAATCCAACGGCGCCCGAACGAATAGTCAAGGGGTACTCACTTCAGCTCGGGTGCATTCTCCGGAGCACCGTCTCGATCAACACCGAGAACCTGAGGCATCCTGACCGAGGGAATTTGCGCAACCTCCTCTTCACGAAGCTGCACGAACGATACAAGTTCCCCGCTGAATTTGAAAACACAAGCCTCAAAGGGAATAAAGTGAACAATGCTGCCCTCACGAAGATGAGCAAGGCCCTGTCTACATGGAAAAGCAATGTGAAGAGAATGATCGAGAAAGATGAGAGTTATGAGAAGATCAAGGAGAAAAATCCTTCGATCACCGAAAGATGAGAGCAACGACTTCAAGATCAATTGCTCGAGCACCGCAAACTCCCAATCAAGTCAGTGGGGGAAAGAAATGCGGGAGCTGAACATAGGGGAACACACACTCGGTCCCGGCGGTTACAGAGTGGCGGAGCCTATATGGGACAAGGAGGAGGCGGACCGTGCCGAGCAAGGCCTACCGCCCCTCTTCGATAAATACGGTGACAAGCAGACCAGGAACTTTGTCAGGGCCCGGTACAAGAAGGACCCGAAAACAAAGGAGCTTACCACGGATGCGAAGACCAGGGCGCTTGAGCTTGTTCTGGTAAGGAATACACCTCCGCGTAATTAGCTCCATATGGTTGCATTCTAATTAATGAAGCCAAATTTCTAAATGGTTCACATTCCTTCCGCAGGCGACTGAAAGCAGTAGCGCAGGGTCGACTAAGAGCAACCCTCGGGACACCACTCTAAATAGGGCGTTGAATGTAATGAAGAACAAGGATAAGCTCAGTACGCCGACGTCAGCTGGTCGTGTAGCCGGCAAAGGCTTGTCGACAAAATGGTCGTCATACTATAACAATGGTGGGCGAAAGGAGAAAAAGACCAGCTCGGAAAGCCAGGCGCGCGAGGTTCAAGAACTCAAGGCACATGTGGCGCGGATTCCGGAGATTGTCCAAGAGCAAGTGCAACAACAACTCGGAGCGACGATCACCGCCATTGTGCCTACCTTGATCGAGGGGTTGAGTGCGTGGATTGCGGGCGGCCAACAGGGGTCGCCCCCGATTCCTAGCTTCACGGCCAGCACTCGCAGAATGCGATGGCTGGGCCATTGGTGTCTCCGGCGGAGGCGGCATTGGTGTCTCTGATGCCGGCACGGGAGCTTAATGCACCCGGGTGTACGCCGGCCGGCACCTCTGCAGCAAGCGGCCCCTCCGTCAACTGCACACCAGCCGTTGGCGGTGCCTCGACATTAGCCGAGCTCGACGCCATCATCATGGTAACTAATTAAGCCTCTCTCGGCCAAGGACTTCATCTCCTTGCCTTTGACTGGGCATCCCTGACGCCCTACATGTTTTCGCAGGGCGCCGCCGACGTTCCGTGCACTCTCCTGCACTTCGTGAACAATGAGTTGGTCGATGTCGCCAAGGGCAAAATCGTTCAACCGGGCAACCCCTTGTTCCACGGTACCCAGATGCCACCCAACTTGTTTAGGGTTCAACTGGTTCGGGTGCTGCCAGGCTGCGACGAGTTGTTACCTCCGATTCGACCCGTCGGGGCCGACGATGATGACGTGATGACCCTCAGCGCCTGCCTGAGCTGGCCCCTGCTTTGGTCGAAGAGACAGATTCGTTTGGGGGCGGGGGACACCACCCCAAAGACAACACCGCTAGTCGTGCCGACGCCAAGTCGGCCCCATGGCAAGACCGCCGCAACTGTGCCGGACATCCCTATGCCACTGGATCCAAACATGCATATGGCACAGGATCAGAACGACGACGACGACGATACATTTGCCAATGTCGATCAGTACTTTGCCGATCATGGGTACGATGGCGACTTCATGGGGCCTCCTTCTCAAGAACCCAACCCAACAAAAGACGTGCGTGATCTAGCTGGTACCGCGGAGAAGCCAAGTTGCAACAGGCGTCGTCGCTGTTCAGCTCTCGGAGACGCCCCGGTGCCGACTTCACCGAGCCTCGAGATAGGCGAGGTGCGAAATAATATCAGCCCCAACACACTCAAGAAGGTGGTCTGTGAGCGTAACTCGGTCCCATTACGGTGAAGAAGAAGGCACGCAAAAGAAAGACTAACAAGGGTGCGAGCCAGCGGCACCGAAATGCGATCCGTGCTCGGGACGGGCCACCTTCACCTAAGGATATCTCGAGGAGGGTGCATGTGGCGGGTAGGGCGATGCTACCAACAAATATGCTCAATGCTGCAACCGGTGCTATCGGAGTCTGCGCATGATGTTGTTCTTTCTTTGGAGAAGCGGCGTCTTAGAGAGAAGGATGTGGCATACCCGGTTTTCGCGGCCAAGGTGCCAGAGGGCAAGGGCTTTGTGGATAACTCCATCGAGCGTACGATCGTCCTGCGGTTTGATGACATCCATGCTATGTTGAACCTTCATCTGCTGCACTACACCTTCGTTCAGCTATTTTCGCTGAGTATGGAGATGCGGATCATTCGCGACAAGACCCCGGACATCGTGATAGTCGACCCTTCTACAAGCGTGCCAAGATCTTGGCAGCTGCTGGGACCGCAAGTCGCGAGTTCTTACCTCGAGGCGTCATTCGGCAAACCAAGATAAGGATAACTTCCTCGTGCCTTACTTTCCGAGTAAGTCCTCCTCAACCGCCCGTAACATATGAATTCTTAGATTTCGATCATTTTCTTTTAACATTCCGTGTTTTCTGCAAAGGTGACACATTGCACGCTCATCCTCCTAAGCCCCAAATATTCCATGGCCACATATTTCGACCCGGACCGTCGATGAACGTAGACTACACAAATGTCAAGAAGTTTCTTGATGATGTTCTCCCGCCACGCCAAATCTGGAGGCACCTTCACTGTGCCTATTCGTAAGCACGGCAAGCATGTATTCTCCCCAATCTGACGTTACGCTGCGTCAAGCAGCCTTTGGCGATCGAAGGAGCCTACTACGCCATCCATCACATGCGGGCGATCGTACGGGACCATCATCAACTTCTGCTACCGAGTAAACTCAAAGATTGGGCCACGAGCATTCGGCAATCCAGGACGCGGACATCAGTTCTTTCGCATCCAGTCGGAGTTTGCGGAAATCATCCATCAAGATGTCCTTCGTACCTCGGGGCAGTTCTACCTTAGAAATCAACCGTCCAACAGTGACATCGATACAATGCTACAAATGCAGGCTGACAACGACCATTATTTCATGACTCCCACGATAGACGGCGGCTTCATCCACGCTCCGGTCCCTTGAGTCGAGTCGAAGCGGTGATGTCTTGTGTCTAGTTCTCAAACATCGATTGGCTCATGTTGTAATTAAACTTTAATGAACTTGTAGTATGTCTCTTTGGTTTCGAGAGTCGTTCAACTTAGATGTAATCGATGCTATTAATGTCTTGCTTTTCTCTTCCGATCGTTTTGTTGCATACTTATATATTGCTTATGTATTGTCGTGAATTGGTACTAACGTTTGTTTGGCTAGTGCATGGCGATGCCGTCGTATGTCGTGTACAAGGGTAAGGTTCCTGAGTCTCACGACGATCGGGAGGAGTGTCGGAGACAGGTTCACCGATTCAGCGGTAACAGATTACAAAGGGTACACCACTAGGGCCGAGGCGAATCTAGATCGCCCGCTATCTAGCGGGAGAGGGAGGAGCGTTGAGGAACCGGACGAAGACGAGTTTCATCGTGATGATGCTCATCGTGATGACCGTAGCTCTCTTCTATGTGATGGTAGTTTAGATGATCGATATCGACTTGTAATGTGAAGACAAACTCGCTACTCGCGGTCTCGAGACTTGTAATATAATGTTCTATCTTTGTTCGGTCTTTTCAATTCGGAGACTAATATGATGAATTGTATTCGGAGACTAATATGATGAATTGTATTCAAAGACTAATCTTCTATTGTATTTGATGAATCTGTTGTTGATGTGTGCTGTCTATATTTGTCCAATTATACATTTTGTAACCTGTGCAAAAAACAGAAAATTAAAAAATAAAAAAACCTAATATTCATACTAATGGCGCATCACATCACAGTGCGCCATTAGTATGCCAAAGGATACTAATGGCGCATCATTAAACAGTGCGCCATTAGTATGCCGAAGTTACTAATGGCGCATCTTGTGGTTGTGCGCCATTAGTATGGCAAAGCACCTGGGTATACATGGCCCCCTGGGAGGCATACTAATGGCGCACTGTTGTATATACTGATGGCGCATCTGAGGTCCGCCGTTAGTATACCAGATACTAATGGCGCACCAGTGGTACGCCATTAGTAAAATATACTACTAATGGCGTGGCACTAATGGCGCACCACTAATGCGCCATTAATGGCCAAATTAGGTGCGCAATTAGTAGGCCTTTTCCTAGTAGTGCCTCAAGGGCCAAGCCCCTGGCGAGATCGTAAGTATCCGGACTCCTGAATAACTCATAATTTTTCTTTTCGTTGCACGGTGTCTTTCTAATGCCGCATACAACCCTGTAGTCCGCCCAAGGACGATCTTCCCGCTTCGTCGAGCGGGTCCTTGGGCACATCGGATGTGGATAGCACTTCTCTTCCGACCGCCTCCACCCCCGCGATGCTGACGACGCCGAGGTGGGATCCCGGGAAGGCACCCACCAGGAGGAGGAGGCCCCGGAGGTGCCGCAGGGCAACCTCCCGGGCTTTGGTCCGGACTCTGCGCCGGAACCTGCAGTGGTTCCGGAGTCCGGCGGGCGGCCCCTTCGTAAGAAGGGCAAGACTATGACACCGGCGGCCTCCGTCCAACCGGAGGCGCCGGATAACTTGCTGGAGGTGCTCAATGGCGCTTCCATCGAAGAGGAACACCGCCACCGTCATGAGTGCGGTGATTCAAGGTTCGGCTTCGCCAAGAGCGGGCCGACTGAAGCTCGCAGCAACCTTTTAACGAGCTTTGAGGTAAGAGTTTTAAGATATGTAAAATAGTACCGCATAGACGGTAGCCCTCGATGCTCGGTTCGGTGTTCGGAGAGAAAAGCGGATGAGGATCTAAAAAGATATACGCAGGAGTCTTAACAAAAATATGTCGATATGGGAATGCAGGCTGCGCTGCTGACCTCTGCCGCACTGACTGCGGAGGTTAATGCCTTGAAGCAGGGCCTCGAGCGGTCCGAGAGCGAGCTCGGCCGTGCCAAGAAGCAGCTCGAGGACACGGAAGGTGAGTAACACCTTATGAAAGTTGTACCTTACAGAGAAGGATTTGGTTGCAAGAGGAATAACAAGGATAACGTGGGTACTCCAGGGGCTAAGAACGAGGTGGCGACCCTGAAGGAGGCGGTGTCCGTGGCCGAACGCAATGCGGCCGCGGAACGAGCCGAGCGAGAGAAGCAGGAGGCGCGGGTGGCGGAGGTACAGGAAGAGCTCCTGGGCTCGTGGAAAACACGAGTTTGGAGCGTGACTCAAGACTTCGAGTCCGAGCTTGCGTCGGCTCTTGAGAGTGCCAAAGCCGCTAAGGCGAAGCCCACAAGGCCCTCCAGAAATCGAGGCATTGAAGAAAATAGTGGCGGTAAGTCATTCTTCATGCAAAGCAAGCATGTAAAAGTGAATTACCATTACTTACTCCAGTCGGAGCTCTCAGAGCGCCCGCAGATCTGCCCGTGGCGTGTCGATCTTGCTGCTTTCTCTGAGCCGAGGAGGGAGCTCGACGGAGAAGGTGTTACGGTCTCAAGATGCCGAGGCCGGACATCCAGTGCCCCTTAGCGACTAGTCAAGCAGCTGGTCGAGCTCCACAAGGTGGCCGAACAGGCCATGAAGGGCCTCATAGTTCGGTTTGTGGCCCAAAGAGGCCATGCACAGGAGCTACTTGCCCTGGTGCGGCATTTGGTGGATGCTTGTCCATGAGTTGAAGTCATCAAGCACTCCGCTTTGCATTGAAGGTGCCTGTCGGGCCCTTGCCCGTGCTAAGGTGCACTGGGGCAGGATGGACGCGCCACCGCCGGGCAAGCAGTATCACACGCCCGAGATGTATTATAAGGGTGTCCTGAAGGGTGCCCGCATTATTGCGGGTGAGTGCTCCAAAGATGTAATATTTGAGTAGACTCGCATGTTGTTATCCTGTCGCTGAAAACTTTGTTCATATGCGCTAAGCAACGCTTTTAATTTAAAATATTACCTTACATGCGGCTGTTTATCAAATCGAGAGATGGCAAGTCGTCGGCTTCAGCCCCCATGCCACGAGTATTGGGGTGTTCGGGATAAACTTGCGCTCTTGTTCCCATTTTGGGTCCATCTAGGGAGGCGCTCAACACAACGAACGAGGCAACCAGACTTATAATGCTTGAGCACTCTCACTTAGCCATAGAATTCTATAATTTTAAATTTCGTGAAGCCCCTAGAGTTCGAAGGCGAATTTGGGGCGCTATCACGCTGGGCGGACAAAGCCGGTTCCTCGCTCTAAGCGGCATAAGTCTTTAGGGACTCGAAAAACCTCTCGAACAATGATCGCTCTCGCCTCATCATGACGGTCAGTTTAGCTTTCTCCATCGAGGTGCTCGCCCAGCTCAACTGGGGCACAAATCGCAGTGGTTCTCCCAGGGCTACCTTAGCCGATATAACGGAACGTAAGGTACTAAAACATGGGAGCCGGGCAAACCCAACTATTTACCCAAGACATGATTCGGAGCCGATGCATATAATGCTATAAGTTCGGGGTGCCACACTTGTGAAAGTGTTCGGACTTATCACACCATAATATGGGGAACTTAAGCCCCTAGTGTGTTTAGCCGTACCAAAGTGTACGGATGCAACATGTCATAGATGAACATATGTATAAGAAAGGAATGCAGTTATAGGCTAAAAAGCGAAGCATTGTTTTATTCAAAAAGTACTGCCATGGATGCAGAATGATACAAATAGTGCGATAAGCAAGGGATTGAACTATTTAGCATGTTCCCCTCCAGGGATGGGCTGCGGAATGGTGTATAAAACAGGTATAATGCACGTAATGGAGACCACCTGGATACTTGGCATGGCCTTTCTTCTTCCCTGGCTGTTGCATCATGAATTCGGCCGGTCTACTGCCGGACAGGGCCTCTGGTAAGCGGAGTCCTGAGGATAAGAAAAAAGAAAAAGGATGACATACTTGGGAGCCCCTGGTGTGGTTGAGCCGCACTCTGGGCCTGCCATGGTAGTGCCCCTCCCCCTTTGCCCATGGTATTTCCATAGCGTAGTGATGTACGCGGAGTACTGGTTTTGCAATTTTGCAAGGGCTGGGGTTGGGGCCGCATTACTCTGGCGATGCTCTCGAACGTGCGGTGGTCTTGTTGTAGGTTACTCCGGGCGCGCTTGGCGGTTTCCGGTCTCTTAACGGCCGGACTCGAGAATTGCCTTAAGAGGCTGCTCTATACTTCTGCCGTGAGAGCCGCTGTATGCTCCTCCGTTCGGAGAGAGCATTCAGTGTTTCCGTTGACCGTGATGACTCCTCGAGGGCCTGGCATCTTGAGCTTGAGGTATGCGTAGTGCGGCACCGCGTTTGAATTTTGCAAACGCGGTTCGTTCGAGCAGTGCATGATAGCCGCTGCGGAACGGAACTATGTCGAAGATTAACTCCTCGCTTCGGAAGTTATCCGGGGATCCGAAGACTACTTCCAGTGTCACTGAGCCTGTACAATTGGCCTCTACACCTGGTATGACGCCTTTGAAGGTCGTCTTTGTGGGTTTAATCCTTGACGGGTTTATGCCCATCTTGCGCACTGCATCCTGGTAAAGCAGGTTCAGGCTGCTGCCGCCGTCCATCAGGACTCTAGTGAGGTGAAATCCGTCGACGATTGGGTCTAGAACCAATGCGGCGAACCCGCCGTGGCGGATGTTGGTGGGGTGGTCCCTTCGATCAAAAGTGATTGGGCAGGAGGACCATGGATTGAACTTTGGGGCGATCGCTCCATCAGCGTATCGTCCACGAGTGCACTTCCGTTCCCTTTTGGGTATGTGGGTTGCGTATATCATGTATACCGTCCGCACTTGTGGGGGGAAACCCTTCTGTCCTCTAGTTCAGTGGCCGGGTCTCTTCCTCATCATCGCTATGCAGCCGCTTGTTACTGTTCTCGGCAATTAACTTGCTTGCCTGCTTGAATAACCAACAATCCCTGTTGGTGTGATTAGCTGGCTTTTCGGGGGTGCCGTGTATCTGGCACGAGCGGTCGAGTATTCGGTCCAAATTGGACGGACCCGGGGTAGTTCTTTTGAATGGCTTTTTCCGCTGACCGGGTTTGGAGCCTCTGAATCCGGCATTGACTGCCATATCATCAGTATTATCGCTATTAATGCGGAGTTTGTGCTTGTTGCGACGCGACCTGCCATTGCGGTCCTTGGTATCCGGACTGCCAGAATTTTTGTTGAGGTTGTTACTGCGGGCTAGCCAGCTGTCCTCTCCCATGCAAAAGCGGGTCATGAGTGATGTGAGGGCTGCCATGGATTTCGGCTTTTCCTGTCCTAGGTGCCGGGCAAGCCACTCGTCGCGGATGTTATGCTTGAAGGCTGCGAGGGCCTCTGCATCCGGATAGTTGACGATTTGATTTTTCTTGGTTAAGAACCGTGTCGTAATTATCGGCCGATTAAATCGGCTGCTGAATTATGTGGCTTAGGTCATCGCGTCGGTGGTCGCACATATGTGCCCTGGAAATTATCAAGGAATGCAGCTTCCAGGTCTTCCCAACACCCAATTGATTCTGCTGGCAGGCTGTTAAGCCAATGTCGAGCTAGTCCTTTAAGCTTGAGTGCGAGGTATTTGATGGCGTGAAGATCATCACCGCGGGCCATGTGGATGTGAAGGAGATAGTCTTGATCCGCATCATGGGTCTCTGTTGTGCCATCGTAGGATTCAATGTTCACTGGTTTGAACCCTTCGTGGATTTGATGATCCATTACTTCATCTATGAAGCATAGTGGGTGTGCGGCGCCTCTATATTGGGCTATATCACGATGTAGCTCAAGCGAGCTTTGTCTACTGTGTTCGGCCCGGCCGGAGTTGTTGTATCCGGTGTGATGGTCCTCGTCGCGCATCGTGGGGCGCCCACGCGATCCGTAGATCGATCTTGATTGCCTTGCCTTATCCTCCAATATGTCTCGCAAGTCCGGCGCATTCCCCCGTGGCTTTGTGCTTTTCGAGCGATGCCGGGGTACGACTTTAGTGAAAGGCCTAGGGGCCTCTCTGTCGCGGCCACGAGGTGGCCGGTCGGCCGTATTGTGCGCTGGTGATGTAGGTTTATACGCCTCCTCCTCTAATTGGGGGAGCAGCTTGCGTTTGGGGTAGCTTTTGGAGGGGCGTTCGAGTTCATACTCTTCGGCCGCAAGGACTTCAGTCCATCTGTCTGCTAGCAAATCTTGGTCAGCTCTAAGCTGTTGCTGCTTTTTCTTGAGGATGCTTGCCGTGGCCATAAGCCTGCGTTTAAAACGCTCTTGTTCGACGGGATCCTCAGGCACGACGAAATCGTCATCGTCGAGGCTTGCCTCGTCTCTGGAGGGAGGCATGTAATTATCGTCCTCTACCTCTTTGTCTGCCGCTCTCTCATGAGGGCTGGCTTCTTCATCCTCCTGTGCTGAACCTTGCTGGAGGAGGTTGTCTTCGGTGCTGTCCGGGGTGTTATTGTCTCCGGTGCCGGAATCTCCATTCTTGCTGTGGCGGGATTTAGAGCGGCGCTGCTGACGTCGGCGCTTAGGCTATTTCTTGGAGGGGTCCTCCTCTGCTGTTCCATGGCCATTCCCATCCTTTGGGATGTCCACCATGTATATGTCGTATGACGAGGTGGCTTTCTAGTTCCCCGTAGGCGCTGGTTCTTGGTCGTCTCCGACATTGTCGTCCATACCGTCGATGTCTTCGGAGTCGAAGTCTAGCATGTCGGTTATATCATCGACAGTGGCTACAAAGTGGGTGGTGGGTGGGCTTTGAATTTCTTCATCGTTCGCATCCCAGCCGTCCTGACCGTAGTCCGGCCAGGGCTCTCCTGATAACGAGAGATACTTTAGCGAATTCAGGATGTCGCCCAAAGGAGAGTGCTGAAAGATGTCCGCAGCGGTGAACTCCATGATCTGCGTTCAATCGTATTCGATTGGTAGGGGCGCGGGAGGTTCGGAGTCCGGCGAGGAGTCCGTCACCTCGGAGTCACGAGCTTCACAAGGGACAGGGTCGGTATTCGGCTCCATCTCCGTAGAGGTAGCGGCCCCTGAGACGGTGTCTAGCCACCCATCCTCGATCTGCGCAGTCGGCTCCGAATTAAGGGTCGGAGCGGACTCTTGTGCGGCCTCCAGGGCACTGTCCGGTGGTAGAGCTAAATCATGCCCATCGCGACACAGTCTTGGCGCGATCGGTCAGGGCTCGAATCCGCAAAGATCAAGTCTCCGCGGATGTCACCGATAGTTCAAACTTCCAAATCGACGATGGCGGGCGTAGCTTCGATCTGCTCCAGATGGCCAAGCGAATTGGCCCACAGTGCAAAGCCACCGAATACGAAGATCTGTCCGGGGAGAAAAGTCTCACCCTGGACCGCATTGTTGTTGATGATCGAAGGTGCCATCGGGCCTATAGGTGACGACACAGAGGAACTCTCAATGAAAGCACCAATGTCGGTGTCAAAACCGGCGGATCTCGGGTAGGGGGTCCCGAACTGTGCGTCTAGGCGGATGGTAACAGGAGACAAGGGACACGATGTTTTTACCTAGGTTCGGGCCCTCTCGATGGAGGTAAAACCCTACTCCTGCTTGATTGATATTGATGATATGGGTAGTACAAGAGTGGATCTACCACGAGATCAAGGAGGCTAAACCCTAGAAGCTAGCCTATGGTATGATTGTTGTTCGTCCTATGGACTAAAACCCTCCGGTTTATATAGACACCGGAGAGGGCTAGGGTTACACAGAGTCGGTTACAATGGTAGGAGATCTACATATCCGTATTGCCAAGCTTGCCTTCCACGCCAAGGAAAGTCCCATCCGGACACGGGACGAAGTCTTCAATCTTGTATCTTCATAATCTTGGAGTCCGGCCAATGATGATAGTTCGGCTATCCAGACACCCCCTAGTCCAGGACTCCCTCAGGGGGCACCGCCCCCTCTCCTTGTCCTATTCGGACTAGGGAGGGGAGGGGGCGCAGCCCACCTCTTGCCTCCTCTCCTCTTCTCCCTTAGGGCCCATGAAGGCCCAATAACCCCCGGGAGGGTTCCGGTAACCCCCCGGTGCTCCGGTAAAATCCCGATTTCACCTGGAACCATTCCGATATCCAAATATAGGCTTCCAATATATCAATCTTTATGTCTCGACCATTTCGAGACTCCTCGTCATGTCCGTGATCACATCCGGGACTCCGAACAACCTTCGGTACATCAAAAATTATAAACTCATAATAAAACTGTCATCATAACGTTAAGCGTGCGGACCCTACGGGTTCGAGAACTATGTAGACATGGCCTAGAACTATTCTCGGTCAATACCCAATAGCGGAACCTGGATGCTCATATTGGCTCCTACATATTCTACGATGATCTTTATCGGTCAAAGCGCATAACAACATACTTTGTTCCCTTTGTCATCGGTATGTTACTTGCCCAAGATTCGATCGTCGGTATCCAATACCTAGTTCAATCTCGTTACCGGCAAGTCTCTTTACTCGTTACGTAATGCATCATTTTGTAACTAACTCATTAGCTACATTGCTTGCAAGGCTTATAGTGATGTGCATTACCGAGAGGTCCTAGAGATACCTCCCCGACAATCGGAGTGACAAAACCTAATCTCGAATTACGCCAACTCAACATGTACCTTTGGAGACACCTGTAGAGCTCCTTTATAATCACCCAATTACGTTGTGACGTTTGGTAGCACACAAAGTGTTCCTCCGGTAAACGGGAGTTGCATAATCTCATAGTTATAGGAACATGTATAAGTCATGAGGAAAGCAATAGCAACATACTAAACGATCAAGTGCTAGGCTAACGGAATGGGTCATGTCAATCACATCATTCTCCCAATGATGTGATCCCGTTAATCAAATGACAACACATGTCTATGGTTAGGAAACATAACCATATTTGATTAATGAGCTAGTCAAGTAGAGGCATACTAGTGACGTTATGTTTGTCTATGTATTCACACATGTATTATGTTTCCGGTTAATACAATTCTAGCATGAATAATAAACATTTATCATGATATGAGGAAATAAATAATAACTTTATTATTGCCTCTAGGGCATATTTCCTTCATAAGTTCCCCTAACTTTCTTCTTAAAAGTCCATATAGGGCCTAAACTCGAGATCACATAAACCTACAACATCCATGACTTCTCGAAAACCTGTCATCAACCTTCCACATCTCTCTCCCACTCCCATGTCTTCTTCCCGGGATAAAAATTCATTAGTCACCAATACGCACCCATGCCGGATCGGACTCGCCCCGCGAGAACCTCAAGAGATCCTATGTTTTTTTTGTCTCACGATCACATTGGCCTCACCAAATATGTTCGCAAGCCTCCACATATCTTCTCTTCTCCCTTCTTGACTACCATGTGCAATATGATATAGTGAAAACCGAATAAGCTGAATAGAAATATAATCATTCCTCTACATAGGTAAGCCACCACTTCTTCCATTGCTACCAACAGTTTATCAACTACTAAAACCAAAAGAAAATGTTAAGTTCCTAGCTCTTAACCCTTCTACTTGAGTATCTTGCAGGCACAAGACTGAGTGGGCAAACTGTTGCACTAAAGTGCGGGGCTCTGAAAATCTTGCATCATTGCCAATCCCACAATAGTTCCAGCTAATAATATACATGATGACTAGCGATGCTCCAACCTGGAGCTCACCAATTTCTTCTTGGAATTCTTTGTTTTGAGGGGCAATGTCCCTTGTTTAGTTTCTTCTAATCCGTTCTTGCTGAAAGAAAAGAGGTGAGCGTATGCCTTGGAGCAAGGACACGTGCGTGTTAAATAGAGGACACAAGATTACAATCGTTGGCAGGTTGTTGTGTTAGCTTGACCCCTCATCCAAGACTATACAAGATAAGGATCTCTAATCTCCAACAACCTGCCCAAGTTACAGCACACGCACACAAGTTACCTCGTGACATATGTCACGTTACAACTACATCATTTAACATCCTCCCTCGATCTAAACGTGTCAAGGTTGAGATTGTTCGTGAAAGCTTGTAGTTGTCGAATCTGTAGTGGCTTTGTAAAGCCATTTGCCACTTGGTCTCCTGTTGGAATAAACCTGATTTCTAACAATTTCCTAGCAACCCTCTCTGTGACAAAATGAAAGTCAAATTCTATGTGTTTCGTTCTTGCATGAAACACTGGATTGGCTGAGAGGTATGTTGCTCCAAGATTATCACACCATAAGCAAGAAGTACCCGACCTTCTTACTCCTAGCTCATTTAATAACGTTTCCACCCACATTACCTCAGTTGTTGCATTAGCCAAAGATTTATACTCTGCTTCAGTGCTAGAGCGAGAGACTATTGCTTGTTTCTTTGCATTCCAGGATATAAGATTAGAGCGAAAGAAAACAGCAAATCCACCAGTAGACCTTCTGCCATCTGGACACCCTGTCCAATCTGCATCAGAAAATGCACTTACAGTTGTTGAGGGTGATTTGCATATTTTGAGTCCTCTGTCAGCACTTCCTTGAACATATCTTAGTATTCTATTTACTGTTGTCCAATGCAGTGAAGTAGGAGAGTGCAAAAATTGACAAACCTTGTTAACAGAGAAAGATATATCAGGTCTTGTCAAAGTTAAGTACTGTAGTGCACCCACCACACTCCTATAGTTAGTCCCTTCCTCTAGACTCAACAAAGTTCCTTCATGCAATGGCAATTCTTCTGTTGTAGACAAAGGTGTACTGGAGGGTTTACAATCTTTCATACCTACACGCTTGAGTATGTCCTTAGCCTATTTTTCTTGAGTCAACAATATACCATCATGCACCTTTTTTACTTCTATGCCAAGGAAATAATATAATTCTCCCAAGTCTTTGAGAGCAAAGTCATTCTTCAAATTTTTAAGTAGAGCTGAGGTGGCTTCTTGAGAGGAGCTAGCAATAATTATGTCATCTACATAAATAAGCATATAAATGGTCAGCTTCTCATTCTTGAAGAAAAATAGAGAAGTATCTCCCCTTGAAGGTCGGAAACCAAGTTGTTGCAGTTTTGTGCTTAGTCTTGAGTACCAAGCTCTGGGTGCCTGTTGCAGGCCATATAATGCTTTGTCCAATTTACACACATATTGTGGTTGGTGCCATCCACAAACCCAGGTGGTTGCTTCATATACACCTCTTCCTTGAGAACGCCATGTAAGAACGCATTCTATACATCCAATTGGCGAAGAGTCCATCCCTTGGAAACAACAATAGACAACACAAGTCTAATAGTAGCTGCCTTAACTATTGGACTAAAAGCATCTTCATAGTCAATTCCATAACGTTGTTTAAACCCTTTTGCTACTAGTCTAGCTTTGTATCTATCTAATGTGCCATCAGAATTTCTTTTAATTTTGTATACCCACTGTCAATCTATAATGTTTCTGCCCTGCCTTGGTGGAACTAGATGCCAAGTTTGATTTTTCATAAGTGCATCATACTCTACCTCCATAGCTTGTTTCCAGTTTTTATCATCTAATGCTTCAGCTAGATCATGAGGTTCTCTAGTAGTACTAGTAAAGTTTACCACTTTGAAATTCTTACCATACCTGACCATTCCATCCTTAGGCACAAGTGGTTTGAAAATGCCTCTTTGTGACCGTGTATTGGGTCGCTCAGGTTCAGCAGCTACAGAAGATCCTGATGCTGCAGAGGATCCAGCAGCCGATTCTGGATGTGATCGAGCCTAGGGATCCTCCCCAGATGCCGTTCTATCGGGGGAGACATGCGCCTGGGACGGCGACGTGCCGGTCCCACCAGCAGAGGCCGCCGGTCCACTTGGCGAAGCAGATCCGCGTGTAGGCAGGGTGGGGCCGCGTCTAGGCGACACACGCCCAGGAGTCCGCGCTCCCTCATTATGGCGCAATGATGGCGTGTTGGAAGCATCCACGCTGGACCGCACACCCGACCGCCCGCCTGGCCGCGTGTCACCCGCGGATGGGTTGCCCGTATCAGGTGGAGGGGCCGCCGCCTCTGAGTCTGTGCGCGCGCCAGATGCAGCAGCGCCGCCAGATCTCTCGGGATCAGCACGCACAGGAGGATCTGCGTCGTGTTCCGCGCCGGGCTGGTTTGGCCATATGTGCTGCATGAAATCACAACCAAATCCAGCGTTTTCTGTTGCATTTTTTTACTACGGCTTCCTATATCATCAGACTCATTAGTAGTCCTATTAATCATATGATCATCAACTATTTTTTCCCCATGATCAGTAGGATTAAGTAGGTCAGGAGGGAGTAGGAGGATCTCAGCCCTTAGGTGAGCACCAGCATTAGGTGAAGGGCAGCAAATGGAAACAGATTTTCATCAAACACCACATCCCTGGAGATGTAAACACGTCATGTAGAGATATCAAGGCACTTGTAGCCTTTGTGCAAGTTACTGTATCCAAGAAACACACATTGCTTTGACCAAAATTGAAGTTTATGAGTGTTATAAGGGCGCAAGTTGGACCAACATGCGCACCCAAAAATCCTAAGAGAGGAGTAATCAGGAGTTTCACCAAATAACCTAGTGAGAGGAGTTTCATGATCTATGACTTTACTTGGCACCCTATTGATCAAGTAGGTTGCAGCAAGAAAGGCCTCATCCCAAAACATCAAGGGCATAGAAGCTTGGGCAAGCAAGGAGAGGCCAACCTCAACAATGTGACGGTGTTTGCGCTCGGCTGACCCATTCTGCTGATGGGCATGAGGGCACAAGACATGGTGTGATATACCATTTTTGGTGAAGAAGGAGTTTAACTTTTCGTACTCCCCTCCCCAATCTGTTTGAAGAGCAAGAATCTTTCGATCAAAGTGTCGTTCAACAAGGTTTTGGAAGTCATGAAATTTTTGAAAGACTTAAGATTTATGCTTGATGAGATAGATCCATGTGAATTTACTAAAATCATCGATAAAAATCACATAGTATTTTCTCTGCCTATTGTTTCAACAGCAGGACCCCACACATCAGAGAAAACAAGTTCCAAAGGAAATTTTGATTCACTCAAAGATTTTGGATAAGGTAATTGGTGACTTTTGCCTTTCTGGCAGGTGTCACATACATGCTTATTGCTATCATTATTGACACACGGGGGCTTATTCTCACTAAGAATCTTCCTAACAGCAGTGGAAGAAGGATGACCTAAACGTCTATGCCACCAATCCAGAGGTGGTTTGGTGACATTGAGCACATGCTTCTAGACGTTTCCCCCGGTGTGTTTGACAGGGTAGAGACCTCTTCTACCCTTGCCTCGAAGAAGAACCTTCCTCGTTTCTAGATCCTTGACGAGAAAAAAATTAGGGTGAATTTCAACAATAGTATTATTGTCAAGAGCAAGTTTACTTGCAGAGATCAAATCTTTAGTTGCCTCCGGAACATGCAGAACATCTTTTAGATGAAGATTATGATCTGGGGTAGAAATATTTGCATAACCAATATGATCAATGGACACACCTGATCCGTTTGCAGTGTGTATCTGATCGTTGCCCGTGTACCTCTCCCGGACGGTCAACTTCTCCAGATCGCTTGTAATATGGTCGGTTGCACCACTTTCCATATACCAGTTGGTGTCAACCCCATACTGATGAGCAGCCATGTTGGCTGAGCGCTCCTCTCCTCCCTGATAAGAAGAGTTGTAGCGCTTCCAGCACTTCCAAGCAGGGTGGCCAACTTTGCCACATATCTGGCACACCGGCTTGACAGAGGAGTTGTTATTGTTGTAGTTCCCCCTGCCTCCACCGTGTCCTCCTGGGTTGCCACGACCACGGGCTGCTGCATTTGCGGACGACTGAGAGGACCCGCCACGGAGGTTCAGGCGAGTATCAAAGCTCAGAAGCTGTGAGAACAGCTCCGGGATCCTGACAGGCTCGACCCTGGAGCACATGGCCGACACCACTTGGTTGTACTCCTCGTCGAGTCCAGCGAGGATGTGGGAGATCACCTCTTCCTCGTCCAAAGCCTTCCCTGAAGCAATCAATTCATCGCACAGGGTTCGGACCTTACCAACATATTCTGTGATCGTGGAGTTGCCCTTCTGAAGATTGGCTAGGGCAATCCTGACGTTGACGGTCTGCGCCTGGGTGTGCGACGTGAGCATCCCTTGCATCGTGTTCCACAGCTCGGCCGAGGTGTGGCAGGTCGCCACTTGGACGGCCATCTCTCGTGGCAGCGTGGTCAGCGGGTATGAGAAAACCTGCTGATCCCGTGCATACCACACACTAAACTCTGGGTTTGGCGCCTTGGACTTGGTTTTGCCGTCAGCGCCGGTGACCTCAATGGTCGTGGGCGGAGCCGGCTGCTCGATGTCGAGGAAGTTTGCCATCTGCGCTCCCCTGATGGCTGAGAGCATCGTGGCGCGCCATAAGGCCTCGTTCCCTCTCGTAAGCTTCTCGGTTGTGTTGTGTGCAAACGGAGATGAGGGGAAGGAGTTTGCGAAGGAAGAGCTCGCGATGGATGAACTCGAGGTAGGCTCTGATTACCATGAAAGAAAAGAGGTAAGTGTATGCCTTGGAGCAAGGACGCGTGCGTGTTAAATAGAGGACACACGATTACAATCGTTGGCAGGTTGTTGTGTTAGCTTGACCCCTCATCCAAGAATATACAAGATAAGGATCTCTAATCTCCAACAACCTGCCCAAGTTACAACACACGCACACAAGTTACCTTGTGACATATGTCACGTTACAACTACATCATTTAACACTTGCCATAGTATTTCGGATGTGGGGGTGCAACAGTTGGGCCTCTCCACAACACATGTGGTAACCCCTGAGGTGTATTCTTCTCAGTGCCCGCTTGCGCCTGCACCTCCTTTCGGGCACTGTCCTCTATCACCAACACATTTTGATCTCCCGAGAGGTCAAGTTTTTCCCTTGATCATCCTGTAACCTCCCCTCCACTTCTACACGTGTCTTGAGCGGGTTCTCCACAGTATCATCAAAGCCATCTTCAGCTTGTAGCCTAGGCTCTTCGGAAGTGCATTTCTTGGGTTGTTTGTGTTACCCCCCACAACCTTCACTTCACCCCTTACCTCGCATGCCATGTTGCACTCCACGCTCTTCCATATGCAGCAGGACTGCCTCGCCCAAAACCTTGAGTTTTAGGTAGGCTCCTCCTAATTGAAACCATCCAATCACCGACACGTACATATGACGCGTTTGGTTCCGACTCAGGTAACGTAATGGGTTTCGGTATGAAAAAGCGCTGCTTCCGATTTGCTTTTATGGAATACTGGCTTTGTTTGGTTCGTGCGCTTTTGTTTGGTTTCTTAATCACCTCCCGCTCGTCTGTTTTCAATTCTGCGAAGGCCCGTATCAGAAACCGCGGCCAGCCAATACGTAGTACGCGAACCAAACGTAATCTGCAGTTTCGGAAAGCATGGGGATCGGAAACCGCGGCCAAATCATCGAAACAAATGCGTTGATAGTTCCTTTCAAAGACCCTCATCAGGTTCATCTCCATGCTCCAACTTGACCATATATTGTGCTAGCGTTGAGAGCATGGAGATGAGAGCATGGAGATGTTAATCGTATATTTAAAAAACATTCATTGTGTATTAATTTTTTTAATCATGTGTTTTTTAAAGACTTCATATATACAAATGTTTACCATGTATAAAAGAATGTTGATCATGTATGAAAGAATGTTCATCATCCATTCAGAAAATAGTTCATCGTGTATTTCAATAACATAGATTGCGTATTTACAAATGATAGTCATGTATTAAAAACTTTCATCGTGTTTTAGAAAATACTCACTGTGTATTTTAATAATGTTTTTAGTGTATAAGAAAGTGTTTATTGTGTATTAACAAATGTTAATCATGTATTTAATTTTTTCACTGCATAAAAATGGTAATCATATATTTTTTTAAAAAGTGTACCCTATAAGTAAATATGTATACCATGTAGTTTACAAAAATGTCCATCATGTATTTGAAAAAAATTCATCTTTTACTTTACGTATTAAAAAAATCGCTCACCATATATTTTAGAAGTGTTTATCGAGTAGTACAAAAATGTTTGTCTTGCATTAAAATATGTTAGGCATGTATAAATAACTATTCGTCATGTTTTTAAAAAAGGTTCATCGTGTATCCAAATATGCTTGCCCTATATAAAAAATGCTCGCCGTGTATTTCAGAATATTCTTCTTGTACGCCACATTCAGCCGATTATGCTCCAATTTTTCCTAGAACAGAACCGGAGACATGACGGCCCATGAGTCACCCGAGATGCCAGGCCGAAACGCCCAAGCCCAACGAAACCGACCCCAAAGCCCAATCCCCTTTTCTCCAACCCCGACCCGTCCTCCTCTTTCCCCGGCGCGGCCCCGCTCCCCCTTCGCCCTAGAAACTCCTGTGGCGGCAGGCGAGCGAGCAGAGGAAGATGAGCGCCCTTGCTCCTGCAGTCCCGCCTCCCCTCCCAGCTTCTTACTCTGCCTCAATCTGCCGGCGGGGAATTTAGGATTATCCTTCGCGCGGCTGCGACGGAAATGGACTCGCCGGTGTCCATGGCGGATGGCGGCGGCGACAGCAGGGAGACCTTCGCGGCCGCTGCAGAGCGTCGGCTCCACGAGCGAGTCGATAAGGTTTTCCCCCCCCTCCTCATGCGAGTGCGCTTATGGCATACACCACAGTTTGCGATTATGGCATCGCACATAGTTTCTCGAAGAGTCTCTGATTGTAGTGTCGCGTTAGCAGCATCCTGCAGTAGTGTCATGCCAGTCACTCGATACCTTGTAAGAGGAGGCCGCCATCGTGATCCGAACACCAAGCCTTAAACACACGCAATGTCGTCGATGCCAAGTGGAAGGGCAAGCCGCCCCCTTGATTAGCTCAAGCGCATGGAAAGGGAGGAAGAGGTCGGGACCGATGTAGCGGCGGAGAAACTTGATGATGTCTAGATGGCCAGATCAGAGAACCCTAGTCACCTAGGATAGATGGACCCTCATAAGCTATATCTCATCTATTGCGAGTCCTGCTGCGTGCTCACCTCGAGGACAACTGATTCGGCCGTGGTCCCGTAACCGAGCAAGCGATTTTCTCTTTGCGGTTCAGACTGCCTACTAGATAACCTTTTTTTTCCCGGTTTTGTCTCCTATGTTTTTAAAATTTTGTTCTTTTCCCGGTTTTCTAAGGGGTGTCGGTAGTTCATGTGCCATTTTTTGGTTTAGTTTTTTATTTTGATTTTATCCTCCTTTTTCCATTTTATTGTATTTTATTGTATTTTATGTTCCTGTTTCTTTTTTGATTTCATGTTTCCTATTGTTACTTCTTTCTTTTATTTTTTCTCTTATACTTCTGTTCATCGTGCAATTCAAACAATATTTATAGTGTATTAAATTTTTATCAAGTACAAAGGAATATTCATCGTCTAATTAGAAAATAGTTTGTCATGTATTTCAAAATTTTATCGAGTATTTTAAAATGTTTATCGTGTACTAGAAAATATCCATCATGTATTATAATAATGTTGATCATGTACAAAAAGTGTTCATTGTGTATTAACAAATGTTAATAATGTATTTTAAAAACGTTCATTATGTATTTAAATTGTTAATCATATTTTTTAAATGTTGACCTTATGTTAATAATGTTCACTTCGTATTTAAAACGTTTACTGTGTATAAAAGAAAGTTCATCACGCATAAAAAATGTTCATCATTTATAAAAGAATGTTCATCATCCATTTAGAAAATAGTTCAATTTCAATAGTTTTGATTGCAAATTTAAAAATATTTATTGTGCATTAATAATGTTCATCATGATTCAAGAAATATCCATCATGTACTTTAATAATGTTGATAGTGTACAAAATATGTTCATTGTGTATTAACAAATGTTAATAATTTATTTAACAATTTTTCAGTGTGTATTAAAATGTTAATCATGCATTTTCAAAAAAATCACCCTGTATTTTTTTTACCGTTTAGTTTACAAAAATGTTCATCTTGTATTACTAAAAACCGTTCATTGTATATTTTAGAAGTGTTCATCGTGTAATAAAAATGTTTGTCTTCTATCAAAAATATCATAATGTTTTTAAAAGGTTCAAATATTCATAATGTCATAAAAAAGTTCATCGTGTATTTCAAAATATTCTTCTTATACACAAAAATGCTCACCATGTTCCAAGTTTTCCTTTGACAGAGCTGGAGACACGACGGCCCAAGCCCATGAGTCACCCGAGATGTCAGGCTGAAAGCCCAACAAAACCGACCCCAAAGCCCAATCCCGACCCGTCCTCTTCTCTCCCCGCCGCGGCCGTGGCCCCGCTCCCTCTTCGACCTAGAAACTCCTGTGGCGGCAGGCGAGCGAGCAGAGCGAGATGAGCGCCCCTGCTACTCCAGTCCCACCTCCTCCCAGCTCTTCAATCTGCCGGCGGGGAATTTAGGATTCAAACGAGCAGGGGCGCATCGGTGATCCTTTGGCGCGCGGCTGCAACGGAAATGAACTGGCCGGGGCCGGGTGTGCATGGCGGATGGCGGCTGCGGCGGCGACAGCGCGGGAGACCTATGTGTCCTGCCTGCAGAGCGTCGGCTCTACGAGAGCGAGTCGGTAAGGTTTGCCCCCCTCCCCCTTTCTACAACGAGTGCGCTTCTTCTCGTCGTGCTTTGGTGTTGCCGCCGTTGCGTGGGAGCGATTCTGGTCTCATGGTCGTCAGATTGTTTACCACCGTTGCTAGCTGCCTCAGGTTGCTTCTACGTAGTACTAATACTAGCTGCTTGGATTATCCAGAGATTTCCATATTCTGAAGTAAGTTGATGCTGTAGCTGTAATGCCAAACTATGGTAATGTTCCTGCTGGCCACGGCTGTAGTGTATATGGCCCTCTGCAGATTAATTGAATGATAATAATAGTAATGTGTTTGAGAGGTGAATTGGAGACTCTGTGGCTTATGGGTATCTATCTATTTGGTGATTACTTGGGAGAGAAAAATTAGAGACCTTTGCTTGGGAATAGAGATGATTTTCGAACTGTTGCTGTTCGCTCGTTTGATTTTGTTGAGATTGTTTCGAGAAAAAATCTCGAAACTTTGTTGATGCCGAAGGTGAATTAGGAATATATGAAGCTACTTTCCTGTTTTTGTCATCTCCGAAATGCTCATTAATGCTTTGCCCTCTTAAGTTATGAAATGTTAGTCGTAAGTAGCTGCAAATTCCATATCCTTCAAGAAAAATGAACATATCATTAGATTCAAAAAGCAAACTTTCTTCTGGCTTTAGTTGTAACGGCCCCATACTGGTCTTATTGTTGTAATGGCTCTTCGACCACTTGAGCTATGCCATGGCGACAATTACTCCACATCCACAACTCTGAACTCCATGCCCATAGTGTCTTCTACGTGCAGGTGCGCCACTGACTACAAGCCCAGTTCGAGCTTGCTTCTATAATGAATAATTGAATACACTGCATCTCTCTTTTCTGTCACTCTCGTGCCCCTGATTGGCGATGGAATGATATGGTGTCACAGGCAACTTTAAGATTTAGGAGCATGTCCGCATGATTATCTTATTGTTATTGTTTTTGATTAGTTTTACAAGTTTCGTGTGCCTATTTAAATCGTGTTGCTCTGCTATGCTCTTGATTAACTTATAGAGTGTCTGATCGTATTCTGCGGTGATAATGCAGGAGGATTTGGAAGGAGAGATGGATCCAAGCACTCTAAGCAATGATGGGATGATCGCTCTTTCAACATATTCTATTAGCGAGGATGACAAGTGAAAGTGGGAGCGACTGGACCACTATTCGACATGATGCATTGGACATATGTCGACAAATTGTCCTTGGTAAGTAGTTGCTACTTGCTATTGCACCTTAGTAAAATAGTTCTTTTTGTCCAACCAGTACTGCCCAGTTGCTTGCATGTTAGTTCTTTTATTGAAATCCTACATGTGGAAGGTCTCACTTATAGTTGGGCACATGATCGGGAAGGTTTTTTTTATGGCCGATCTGGGTAGGTCTGCAAACTTATAGCTATCCTTGAACATATCTTATGGTTAAATCCAAGAGAAGAAACTTGATTGTTTTAATGTCCATGTAAAATACCAGGAAACAAAAGATACAAGTTAATATACTTGGGGTGTATGCTCCAGAAAATTCTCAATGTAACACAGATGGCATCTTCACAGGGGATGCACATGTGTCAATAGCCTTGAACTGCTATGCTGGAATATTTACTTAAGAGTCCAAAATTGTGATCTGTGGAAGTTTCCAGATCCCAATCATGCTACGCATCATGGGGAAATATTGTAATGTCAAAGTGAAAAGTTTTGTGCATGGTTAGTATATTCAGTGCCTTACTGCCAATAAGATTTAACGCAAACCTTACTTTATTATGCACAATGGGTCTGCTTCACAAGAAAGTACTGGAATTGTATTTATTTATTTACTACATGTTGCAACACAGGGGCTCTTTTGCTAGTATATCTAAAAAGTGGAAGCGAAAAGAAAGCAGCAAAATGTATGATGGCTACAACCAACTAGTGATCATTTTTTTTCAGAATTCAAACTGGCGATCATAATTTTTTCTTTTTGAGAACTAACTAGTGATCAGATAGGTATACTACCAATGACTAGATCTCCAGCAAAAAAACCACTGATCAAACCATACTGGGCCATTGGTCCTCTGGTTGCTACTGCTCTAATTTGGTTGGTTACGTTGCTCTGCTGGCTTTAGGATGTCTAACTGAGCCATTGAGCCACTTGTCGTTGTTCTAATTATATATAGTAGGTATATAACATGATTAGTAGCAATTCTCTTCCGATGTAGGTGATATGTGTTCATCTCTAGCCCATCTGTGTGTGTTGTGCTCATGTGAGCCGGGAAATTATCAAGTGTATGTGTGTTGCAAATGTGTTCTACACATTAAGCAGATCAGGTTGATGAGGTTGATGTGTACAGGGGTTTAGTTCTTATATGAACAGGAGCCATTAAGGAATTCTTCTTGGACGAGTTTCAGTTTTTTATGTTATGCAACTGATAGAGTATGTATAGCTCATGTTCATGTTAATTCCCATCCCACTTAAAAGTCTGAAACACTTCACACTCAACAACCCGGCAGCACACCCGAATATGTATCTAGTTTCCCATCACACACATGGAGCAGTGTTGTTCGTTTCGGGATGTAGTAACACCACTTAATTTGTTCCCTGTCTGCCTCCTTCATGAAATTCTGACTGTATATATGTGCTCTGTGTACCATCCATGATATGCACTTGCATCCTCAACTCATGTTTGTCTTGTTTTATTTCAAAGGATGCCTTCCTACTCCTGCTATTTTTAATGTCGTGTGGCCTTGTTTTCAGGATGAGGAAATACCAATTATCTTGCTGTGGTGTGCTACTCTCTTTTGGCACTCGTTTTATATCACTACAACTGTTCAAACAATATGGACGGTCGGTAAGGACGCCGTGGATGCTGTAAGTTTTCTTGTCCTTGTATGCCTTGCTTTCCCATTTAGTATGTATATCACTTTATTCAATTAAGAAAGGCATTTTAGACCCTCACGATAAGAAGTCGTCTCAAGAAGAGGGGCGCCAGAATAACCATAGGGATCAATAAGCGGAAGCGGGCAAGCGCGAAACCCATAGTAGGTTGAGCTGGAGGCGGTGCATTGCCAATAGAAGGATGCATGGTAGTCGTGGGAGATGGTGTATTAGAAGAATCTACAACACGTGGACAATCAATGTGGTAAAGAAGAGGGGAGGGGGGAGGTGTATCGCTGGAGAAGTCTTAGGGGACGAGCGAGGTGAGGCAGCCTCAGGTAACGAACGAGGTGGGGAAGCCGTAGGTGACTACGACATGGGGTTTACTATATTTTACGGGAAGACACAGTGGGATGGGTGGACGAGGACAAAACATGATTGATAGGTGTATCGAGAAAAGTAAGGAAAGAAATATCCTCAATAGGAGGATGGACGTGGATAGAAAGGATGAAACTCATCAAAAGTCACATCTCGAGAAATTCGCATCCGCCGAACGATTTGATCCCAACACTGATGTGCTCATCACTTCAACCTAGGAACACACATTCAATAGATTGAGGAGTCTGTTTGGTGTGTTGGGTGGGGGAGGGTGGCAAGAAGAACATAGGAAACGTAACGGAACAAACGAAGTGCTGAACAATCACGAGAACGACCAAAAAAACGCTCGAGAGAAATTACACCTCGAAGAGGGCTGAATCTTGATGAGATTGGTGGAAGTAGAGCAACGTTAACGTGGAAGAGAGCCGACAATCATCAACGCATGAACCGCCTCAAGAAGGTGACGATGCCTGCGCTCATCAACACCATTCTGATCATGAGCACGTGGACAAGAGAACTGAGCAAGTGTGCCCTACTCAGTAAAGAATCCACGCAGAAAATGAGAGATATGCTCACGAGCAAATTCTGCACGGAAGACATGGGCAGGAGTGGAAAACTGAGTATGAACCATGGTGGCAAACTTCTTAGGGCCAGTGCTTTTGGTGGGTTTTTTGGGCTTCCAGAATAAGTTGCCCCCTACCTAGGTTATTCTAGAAACCCAACCAAATTTATTTTTTAGAAGCAGATAGAAACCCAACCAAATTTATTTTGTTGGGTTTCTAGAATAAGCTAGGTAGGGCGCAACTTATTCTAGCTAATTCTAGAAGCCACCAAAAGAACTGTGTGTCAAGAGAAATGATCTATGGATAATATTGTAGCGATGGCCTCCTTTCGAGGCAAAGGGAGCTGGACACAAACATCAGACTGAACAAGATCGAAAGGACGTTGAGACACCGTCTCGCTATGAGGATAAAGTAATTGAACTTGTTTACCAAGCCGACAAAACTGATAGTCTAAAGACACAATGGTAAAGACAGATCCAAGAAGACCATGTTGAACTAGGGATGAGGGTCGAGAGCCACACAAGTGACCGAGACGATTATGCCACAAAGAGCCAGTAGTCAAGGTAAAGGGGGTGAAGAGATTGATGGCGGTGCAGAGGGAAGGTGAAGCTTGTCAAGCTCCTGGAGGCCCTAGGAGTTACAATGCGAGGGAAAGCACCAAGTAGAGCACCCATGTGACGGTCCTAATCCGAATAAGAGTCGAAGTCGAGAATGACTACAACCAGAGTCGACAATCTGATCACTTGAAATGAGCTACATGGTAAGTTAAGGTGCTAAGATTGTCTCGATGATTGATTGGGAGGGAAGTACCATCAGGCATCAGCAGTAAGAACATGAATAGGAGAATCTAGAGGTTTGAATGGAGGACAAACTAGAAGAATCACAAGTCATATGAAAAGACACTACATTATCAAGGATCCAAGGAAAATTTAGCTGACTGACTTTGTAAAAAGTGGTCTCAATATTGAAAGAATCAACAACAAAACCGTTGATGAGAACTAAAAGAAGCATCTAGTAGACACTGAAGTCTTGTAATCCCCAGCGTATTCAGGGGTTCAACTGAAGCAGTAGATAGGTGCCGAAGTCGTGCAATCTCTTGCGTGGTGAAGGACACCATTGAAGTGGCCGACGTCGAATCACCGGAAGAGAAGTGTCCACCACCACCCGTGTAAGCCGCTAAAGGAGGCGGCGTAGCACGACAAGCACTAAGCGCAAAGGGAAGGCGCATGTGCGATGTAGTCGATGGAGTGATGTGCACCAACACTACTGATGAAAGCCGTGAGGGGAGTCTGTGTAGAGCGACATCACTGTCAACAGAGGTCACGAGACTCGAGAGGCGACACTATGGAGTCACCACCACAGCCTGCGAGAGGCACCGGGTGGGAGCAACGTCATAGGTGGAGGAGCATCAGGCATCGATGGACGACGCATGTGCGAGATGGGGTTAGTGTAGGGTAAGCTTGAGAAACTATGTCCAATGAAGTCTAACGCACCTGTTTTGTTCTTTTACTCTTCTACAAAACTAGGCCTGTCTTACCAAAAAAAGGAGCAAAATAGCAAGGAAGAGCAGCGAATAGGGCACACGAGGGACAAAGCCAGTCAGTGGGACGGGCTGGCGAGTCTGAGGTCCAATGGCGAAGTCTGTCGTTGAGGTCCTGCGTGTAGCAAGAGGGAGCCCATACTGTGACCTGCAACAAAGGACGTCTCGACGATTGCGGTTGGCACCAACTAGTTGAGTTTGCGATGATGCAATGCGTGACCTCTTGTAGTGGCAAGGCGCCGGCCTCCCGGAGATGGCGGCGAGGCGCTAACCTTCTGTACATGGCGATGAGGCGCGACTTCTTGAAGATGTAGGATATATAGCCTACGGTGCGAGGGGCGAGCCTGATGGAGGCGGAGGTAGGGAGATCGGAAGGGCATGATGGGAGGGGCGACGTGTGGGAATTTATTGGGGCGCGAGAGGCCTGGACAAGGAAGGGGGGTGATCTTGATCTAGAGGCAGCAGAGCGATGACGATAGTCGTCGGGATGGACACCACGCGGGTCAGGGAGGTGTGGTTGCACATGAGCGTGCTAGCCTGAGAAAAATTGATCAAAAACTTAGATCGGGATCGATTTGGAGAGGAACGCAAGTTGTGTGTGAGGAAGAAAACCCAGGCTCTAATACCATGTTAGGAATATGCAACTTGTATTCCCATGTGGACATAGACTATAGAAGTACATGTGTGCCACAATATGCAGAAAGCCCCTTGTATAATGGGAAAAATACAAAGGGTACACAACTATAATATATTACTCCAACATGTTGAACACTCTGGCATTGTGTTCCTTCCAAATAGTCTAGAATGCGAGCAACACTGCTGACTCGAGTTTATAGTGCACCGAAGGTGGCATTGTCGCCTGACGGCTAATCCACCAATTGGAAAGGGAAACGCCGCCCCCTGGGGGCATTGGTGATGCTGAGGCGAGTCTCGATTGCTGTCGAGAAGGAGCAGCTGGTTGAGAAGTCTTTGGGGCACTGAAGCAGATGGTGTAGGTGACGTGGATGTCCATATCGTGGCGATGACGATGGTAAGTAGACCATAAACGGTACTCCAGATATGTGCCAACCGTGTGGCTGCAACCGCAATCGGAAGCCGAGCTTCATCATCGTGTCGTTGTCTCTATAGACTGTCGATCGTTGATGACCCAAGCGTTGTGTTCCTTCTAGATGGTCTAGACTGTGAGCAACAATGCTGGCTTGAGATCCCGGCGCACCAAAGACGGATTGGTCGCTCGACACCGACAACCAATCCACTAGTCGGAAATGGAAATGTCGGCCCTTGGTTGGGAGGGCAACAGTGACACCAAAGAGGCAAGCAACGATTGCTAGATTGCTACCGAGGAGCAGCTGATGAACATGTGTTTCGCAGTCTCAGGGGCACTAGAGTAGAGGGGACATGCGACATGGTTAACCAGAACATGCTAACAATGACGGTCGATGGACCACAAACGTTTGTGGGGGTTGAGCCACATGTGGATCTTGCATTTGATGGATGCCCACACTTTCCACAACACTTTGTTGTGAGGGATGAGCTGAAGCCCATGAAGAACACACGATACGCGAAGTACTTGGACGATGTATGTTTGCTTCCAAAGCGGTTGATCTTCCTCCTCCTTGAGTACCAAGATTGATTGGAAAGCCCACGTGCGAGGCTCGTTTGGCGGTGCTAATTAAGGTTAAGGTTCCCTTCAGTTGTCTTGCTTTTTACACCGCCATGCAGGTGGCTTGGGCAATTTAAAGGACGTCAAATTCATACCACTTATTATTACACTTTTACGACGGAGTTTAAGTGTTTTGGGGATTGGAATCACAACCATGCATAGGGGTCCTTGGCACTTTAGGCACTATGCTATGGTAATTGAGGAGTATACTAGAATATGTCGCCCTTATAACTCCGCATGTGTTTGGGCTCGGATCCTGGGTCGATCGGACTTGCTGCACAACAGAGTAGTGGCTAAAGCAATGGCTTCCAAGACAAGAGAAGTGTTAGATGTGGAGCTTGAGCTAAATGGCGTTGAATATGGATGTTTGTTTGAGTACACGTCAAGATCAAATTGGAGAAGCCCCCTTTGAGGTTCTTAGGGAATGTTGAGCTAGGTAAACTACCGAAATGTTCCGTGTGCTATATGAGAAGATGTCACATTTTTGCGCAAATTACGATAAGATTGGCGATGTTGCAGAACAATGTGGGAATGGGGTTCATGATCCAAAGAAGTTTCAGTTTAGCGATTTTATGATGGTTCAAACCTAGAAATGTGTTCATTGCTCAAGCTCATGGTAGCACTACTTGTGGAAGAGGTGTTTGGGCAGTAGAGGCCAAGGTGGTAGTGGAGGGTAAGTTGGGCATGACTCGACCCGATGTATAAGGAGAAAGATTATTTTCGCCCTACGATGTCAATGCAAATGATGTCGATGCAAACGGAGTGATTGCAGGCAACCGTGCGTCGGCCAAGGACCCTCCCTTGGCGCCAGGGGGAAGGAAAGTGTCGGGTCTTATAAAATACAATGAGGGGAAAACTGGGGCGAGCAACTCAACTCAGGGCACCTCTTTGCAAGTTCAAGTGAAGAATGGGTAGAGGATGGTGGGTGTACCGTCCTGATAGTGTTTTCATCGCTTCCTTGTACCTCCATTACACTCTTCGTTTCCTGCTAATCTGGCTTGTCATCCTTGCCTTGTTTACGGGTTGTGTGACACGTACTTGATTCCGCATTCCACATTCCCTTGTTGGGCGTCCCTGGCCTTGGCGACAGGTAGTGGCATGCTCTTGGGCACTTTGTGTCCTTGCATAAGACGGAGACGGTGCCGGCTGCCCGTGCTCTTGCTCCATCGTTGGTGGTGCTTGAGCTAGTGGCTATGGCGACAACCTGCATGGGAGCACGGGATGTAGGAACAAGGCAGCGCACAAAACAACTCGTAGACAGGAAAAGGATACCCAATTGGACTAGCAAGCAGTGGAGAGTACACGGGAGGTGTGGGGGAAGGGGTGAAAAAGCTGTTGGGAGCGGACTGCCTCCACCGTCAGCCGCCTTGTTGGACCCAGAGCCGAGGGGGCAGGGGATGGCGATAGGGGAAGCAAGGAAGAGGGAAGACATAAGAGGGTTCCGGGAGGGGAGAGGCATCATCCACCACCCTACGCGTGTGCGTCAGTCGTGGCAGTGGGTAGATTCGGTGTCTACATGTGAATCTACTACTCGGGATTGCATGGCGTGGCTGTTGTGGAGTGAGGCGCCAGAAGTATTGTGCCGAGTGGGTTTGTTTGGTTGTCGGGGTTGTTGGCAGTAGGGCATTTCTGCTGTGTGGCTCGCAGGCAAGTGAAATCATTGGAGCGGCAATACTGGATCTGGGGGAGTGTGTTCAATGCAATTGTCGCATGTGCTGTGTTGTAGATGAGGCTATGATGCTTGTGTGGCTTTTGTGCTACTTTTCCTTGTAAATTGGCATGCTTTGTTTGGTTTTCGATCCAATTTCCCTTATAAACTAAAGCACTAAAATCCTCAAGCTAATTTTGGATCAACAACATAGAGTTTGGAAAGATAGAAGTTGTGTGGTGCTCTAGTCCGGGCCTTTGTTAAGAAATCAGTCAACTATAAATCAAAAGGCACATACTGAAGAGCAATAATTTGATCTTGCACACTAGAGCACCCGAAGGAAGCATCAACACCAATATGCTTGGTGAGATCATGCTTCAAAAGGCCGCACGCGATACTAATAGCACTACTATCTGATAAGAGAGTAGTAGGTGTAGTGATTGAAACACAAAATCCTCAAGCAGCCATCCAAGCCAAGTCACATCTACTGTCAAAATAGCCGTAGCTCGCAACTTAGCCTCTACATCAAACAAGAAAGTGTAGTCTATTTCTTCGTCTTCCAGACAATGAGAAATCACCAAGAAAAACATTAAGTGGAAAGGGGTGACAAATTTGAGCGTGGGAAGAAGAGACAGCGAGAGTCTCATGAAGATCCAGAAAACCACGAAAAACATAGTAAGCAGAAAGGGATGAATGAACTTGAGCATGGGAAGAAGAGACAGCGAGAGTCCCATGAAGATATCGTAGAACATAGATGTGGTGACTATAGTGGATCGAAGTGGGAGCAGAGACAAACTAATTGAATGTGGTGACTGTGAACGGGATATGAAATGTGCGGATGTTAAATAGACAAGACTCCCAACAAGATGACGGTAGGTGGGGCTAGGATGGGAGGTTGCCAGTACTGTCGACGAAGCTATGAGGAGGTGGCGCATGACTTGGTGTTCAAAATGGTTTCCCTCATATTCACAGACTTTACACTAGGGCTTTTTACAGTGTGAACGTGGTCGCGCTAGAGGTCTACCATCTCTTGGATGCTGCTACTTCGAAGATTGACTTAAGAGCCTTGGAGTTGATCGTGTTGGAATTGGTCTTCGTGCTTTGTACTCGGTACAGCCGGTTGAAGATTGCATGCTAGGAGTGCCACTCGCCCTCATTCTAGAAGAAAAAGTCATCTTGTCACGCTGTAGAAATTCCCATATTCACATGGGCTTCTTTGACGCACCTCGGCGTCCATTCTCCATAAATTTGTGGTATCCTTCAATTCCGTTCTTCCCGGGCTAGCAAATCTGATGTCTAAGCGCCGGCGAAGCTATCATCTTGATGAGGCTGGTAACTGAATCTACTTTGCAGTTGCTTTGCCGCTATTTGCCACCAGTTCTTCAGCTCTGTGCCGCTCACACCGGCATGCCTCAACTCCCCCACAATTTTCACCTCCTTTTCCTTGCCGTTAGAAAAGCCGGATGGACGAAGTGGCGCCAAGTTTCTGGCATTCTATGTGACAAGAGGGTGCCACAAAGCTAAAAGGCAAGTTCTACAGGACGGCGGTTCGACCCGCAATGTTTGGCGCTGAGTGTTGGCCGACTAAAAGGCGACATGTTCAACAATTAGGTGTGGCGGAGATGCGTATGTTGAGATGGATGTGTGGCCACACGAAGAAGGATCGAGTCTGGAATGATGATATACGAGATAGAGTTGGGGTAGCACCAATTGAAGAGAAACTTGTCCAACATCGTCTGTGATGGTTTGGGCATATTCAGCGTAGGCCTCCGGAAGCTCCAGTGCATAGCGGACGGCTAAACCGTGCGGAGAATGTCAAGAGAGGTCGGGGTAGACCAAATTTGACATGGGAGGAGTCCGTTAAGAGAGAGAGACCTGAAGGATTGGAGTATCACCATTCACCAAAGAACTAGTTATGGACAGGGGTGTGTGGAAGCTTGCTATCCATGTGCCAGAACCATGAGTTGGTCGCGAGATTTTATAGGTTTCACCTCTAGCCTACCCCAACTTGTTTGGGACTAAAGGCTTTGTTGTTGTTATTGTTCCTTGCTGTTACCTCCATTTATTTTTCACCCTGCCCCAGTTTACTTGTTTGATGTTAATCTCTCTCATTCCTGATTCTTCTTCTTGGCTTATGTATGCTCTCACTTTCCTCCCTCCCCTACAACTCCAGTTTTGAGATTTTGCTCAACAACTTCCTTCTGATCACTAATCTCTGGTTTTGGTTTGAGATTTTGCTCAACAACTTCCTTCTGATCACTAATCTCTGGTTTTGGTTTGAGATTTTGCTCAACAACTTCCTTCTGATCACTAATCTCTGGTTTTGGTTTGAGATTTTGCTCAACAACTTCCTTCTGATCACTAATCTCTGGTTTTGGTCAGAATTTGTTGATTGTAGGTGCCCTTTTGTTCTGCTATGAGAATTGAATTTGTATGCTCGGTTTTATTGTGTTATGCAAGGTGCTTCTAACAAGTTAAATGGATGCACTGATATGTTGGTGCTTCCACAATGTAGAAGTTATTCACATGTTCTTTCCAGCTGTATCTGCATAGGTAGCCATCTTGTAGAATTTGGGTATGCACTCCACTCTTGGTCTTATCCGAACATATTCATATATAGAAAACCAATATTGTCAGCTACTTGCCCTGAATAATCCCCTATGCTCTTAGAATTATTTCTTATCTTTGTGATTTATTAGGTAATAACATAATTCTAGGACATATGATTGTTATTGAACCTTAGGTCAATTAAGTTCCTGGCCACCACCTTTGGTTTCCTCTGATTGATGCCTGAAAGCAGATGTGGCATCAATTCTCCATTTTCTGAATACAAAACATTAAGAAACAGACTGGAGTGAGGGACAAGGAACAGACACTTGATGTGCCTGCTGGGAAGGCAATTACAAAGGAATTAGTGGTCTGCTGTCCTCCTTAGTCCTTTGAATGATTCATTTTCTTTTGGCATGCAATAACATGACTAATGCCGACACATCTCCATTGTGGGTTTTATATTTTCACTAACCATGTCAAGTTTCCCCCTCATTGGAGTAACTACTTAAGGAATCTGTTAACCGGTTCATGGCCTCTGTAGCAAGAAAGAAGACAAATCTTGATTTCTTTATGAAGGGGTGGAAGGTATATTTCTGTATTTAAGAGTTTACTTATTGATACAGTTTATCAATAGGATCTATTGACAGTCTCTTATGAACGCCTTTGGTGGTAACTATTTATGGGTAATGAACTATTGCTTGTGATACAAGTACCATAACTTATTCCCATCGTAAGATATGTTTAAACATCTTGAGCGAATACTCCATACATGTTGAAGCTTTAAGCCTCTCGTTTGCCACGTGTTTAGGTATCAAGAGCCTTTTCTTTTGAAAGCATTGGCTTTTATGGATTTTATGTATGCCTTCAAAAGAGGATTTTATGTATGTCTGTTGTGATGTTAGATACAGATCGATTCAAAAGGCTTTAGCTGCGGATTTGTTGGTGTAGTTTATTTTAGCTGGGGTGACCAGTTGGTTTGCAGACAACGATGGTTTGGCCCTGTACCCCGTTCTTTATATGAAGCGCTACTTTGCTTTTCTGGTTTGGAAACTTGATTCTTCTAATTCAAGGATTCCGCTGATGGTTGAGCAAGTAGGTGGGAACGTCGCATCGTGTGCGCTGCACATTCCGGCAGTATTCAGTTCTTCCTCGAAAGCCGCCGTCATCTCGGCTGTGCTGTTCGAGGACGAGACGATGGTCGAGGCCCAAAGCTGCCGCCGCCGTTGTTGCCCACATTCATCCAGCGCCGATGCGTGATAAACTGTCCACAATCTCACTGGACGCTGAAATGGATTAGATAAATTTGTTGCTTCCATCCAGAATAGTTACTTTGTGTGAACTGCGTCTGGGCCTTTTGGTCAAATGCCGGCGTATGGAAGAGCGCAGCTGGCAAAGGGAGAAGACCCAAGACAATACAGTAAGATTTACAGTAAGTATGTTATTATGTTGTGTTCAGTGACACAGTGGAGTAACACAACGCAACCGTATCGTTTTCTACTTTTTCTATTTTTGCAAATCTCACATTGGCCTGTAAGAATAATAGCATGAATTAGTACTATTTTGGGACATGCTTGCTACAATGTCGGAACTGAGCGATGCCGCATGCCTAAAGGTATGGGCCGAGTGAGCAGGAATGTAGGACATGCCACTGTTTTCTCTGTAGCAACGGTTGCTTACCCCCCTGTTTTTCTGTTCCTGTGTGATCAATCTGTCCAGTGACATTTCTGGAGTAAAACCATGCAAATGCAGCGGTATCTTCTTGTAAATTCCTCTACAATCTTTGCTCATTTGCTGCAATGCCTGAACTTATATATACAGTGTCATTGTTGTTTTTTGGCGGGTAACTGTCACAGTCGGCACGATCATTAAATATACTCCCTCCGTTCCTAAATATAAGTCTTTGTAGAGATTTCACTATGAACCACGTACGGATGCATATAGATGCATTTTGAGTGTAGATTCACTCATTGTAGTCCATAATGAAATCTCTATAAAGGTTTTTCCATGGGCATGTATGCATTTGTTTACCCTGGATTTTTATTACTTGATTACGTTGACTTTGCAATAGCCAAGTACATGAAGTTCTTTGAATCCGATTTGGTCCGTCGGACAGAGGTAGAGTCAGACAGAGAATACTTGTCATCAAAATGAATAAAGAGGATGTATCTAGATGTATTTTTTTATAATCCCTTTTTGTTCATTTTGATTTATTACCTTCGTTTCTAAATATTTGTCTTTTAGAGATTTCAAATGGCCGGATGTATATAGACATATTTTAGAGTGCATATACTTGTTGAGATTTCTAGAAAAATGGGAGTGAAAATCCTTCCTCTCATGGGCAACCACGACATCGAGAAGAAACAAAAAGAAATAGGTGTAGTTTCTTCCAAATTTGTCATCTGTACATTCATTTTTTCCTTACTAACTGTGATGATTCATTAATGCTGTCTTACTTAGCTTTAGTACACCTAGAAAATACGTTTACCATAGCTGGGTGCTAATCTCATCTTATTGTTCAGAAGCTTGTAGCTTTGCATCGGTATGGGCTTTGATTCTTCTTAAAAAGGCTATGGGCCTGCCTTTTACCGGGCTTTACGGGCTCTGACTGGGCCATGAGATGCCTTTATGTCATGTTGCAGGGATCGCATCAGTTCTCTCATTTTCAAAGTATACAGAATGGGTAGAAACTTATTTCCTTCACGACCACTTTTTCCGGATCACAACACAGCCTTTTGTCAATGGGTGAGCATGATACTGTACTGCTTGCACATGTACAAATGCATTTCCCAAGAATGTTTGTGTTCATTTTTGTTTTCAAATGTGTTTTCGTATTCCCTCCGATTCATATTAATTGACATTGTTTTAGTATAACTTTAGTACAAAGTTGTACTAGAGTTGCGTCAATTAATTTGGGTCGGAGGGAGTAACTTATCTTTGTCATTTATACTTTTTTATTCTTTTTTTATAATACATAGAAAAATTGTGCATTTCCATTTTTAGAGCGCAATTAACTTTTTTTGTGCATTTGCAAAAAATATTGGTGCCATTACACTTTTTTTATGGTTCAATTGTACTTTTATATTTGGGCAACACCTTTTGTGTAATTAAAATCTCTTATGCAAGTTGGACTATTTTTGTAATTGCAATTTTTGGTGCAATTGCACCTTTATTTAGAATTGTTTTTTGCGGGATTAAGGATGATTTTCCGAACACCTGCGACGGCCATCATTAGTTAACTCATGCTAGACAAGTTCTTCCTCCGTCCGAATTAGTTTACGTCAATACGGATGTATGCATCCGTAGCGTAAAAACACAGGAGTATGACTTACCGTAAATAAAAATTTGTACTTATGTAGGAAAAACACGAATACATACAATGGGACAATCCTCAACAGTTAAACACTAAATTAAGTAGGAACTATTGATACATCGCATATAAATCACCGAGCTTGCATGTAAGAAAATGTATGTCGTGTCCACGGAGTGACCTGGCCCCAACCTCACATGAACGGCGGCGCCCTATCGTGGACAGGGCGCCAATCTCACATGAACGGCGCCCTATCGTGGACAGGGCGAGAGCACCGCCGTGTGGGCGTGCCTACACTGACGGGGGCGGCGCCGCGAACGGCATAGGCACGTTCACATTCGGGACAAACGTCAACGGCGGCAGGGTCACCTTGGGCACGACAATCGCGGGCATTGGCGCCATCGTCACCTGCGGCATGGTGGGGAGGGTGACCTTGGGCATGGGCGGCAGGACCACCTTGGGCACGACGATGGCTGGCATGGGCGGCAGCGTTACCTGCGGCACGGTGGGCAGGGTGACTGACGGCATGGGTGGCATCAGGGTGACCGTGTCAGTGGGCACGGCAGGCAGGCCAGGGACCGCTCTAGCAGCCGGAGCGGCAGCCGCCGGCGTCGTGTCCGCCAGGTTGCGGGCGGCGTGGCACGTGCTGCCGGCGAGGAGGAGCGCGCACGCCGTGAACACGGCCAACATGCTCGCGTTGGAAGCCATATAGCTAGAACTAGCGAAGGTACTGTTCAGAAATGGTTTTCTCTCTGGCATGTAGCAGGTGACTGCAAGATGTTGCTTCTGCTCTGCTGCGATGTATGAACATGGGTCAATGGCTGGACAATTTATACAGTTCAAAGCGATCGTGTGCTTAGGTCGGTTGTTGGCCCGATTCAAAATGTCTATAAGTGCGTCGTCAATCCAAAACGTTATGTGCTTTGCATGGTCGAGGCACGTAGGCGGTAGCTACAATTTTCTGGGTTTAGGGAAGAGCTGGCCGGCGCTGCAGCTTCTATTTGTTTGCTCAACTGTCTTTGATTATTCGTACCATCATTTTCTCAACTGGCTCAGTCACACTTTCTCGGGAAGGCGCAGTTACGTTATTCTATATGTTCAAAAAGAAGTGGCATTTAGAAGTGTTGCTGACTTTACAATTAGGTTTCGGCATGACAAAGCTTGTTATTCTTGGGATTGACTTGTGGTAGGATCTGATAGTGGCATCATAGAATTTCATGGTATTCCGGTGCTTCAGATCTATTCAAGGGTTCAACAACGACAACTGTGACTTCATGGCGCTGGTCCTTAGGGGTACGTGCACGAAGACTTTCCGGTTGTCATCGACAAGGTCAAACCGGCTCCGGTAGGCAACAACGACGTGTGGGCGGCTCGTTTTGGCGGCGGTAGTGGTCATTCGGTGATCTCAGAATCTCGATATAATTTTTATTATATTTGAGATCCTTTGTACTTTCGATGAACTTTGATGATATATCTGGATTATTTTCACAAAGAAAAATTAGAATCTCATGGTACGGGAGTTTCATCTCTGGTTGCAAGTCACTGGTCGATCCTACCGTACCTGCTTGGACTATACATGTAAGCCCACCGTTTTCACTCTGTTTTTCTATTTTCTTTCCGAAACATGCAGCAATTTTTTCTACCATTTTCTTTTAATTAGAAAAGATAGTTTTTAGGTTTATTATACTTCCTCCGTCCGGAAATACTCGTTGGAGGAATGTATGTATCTAAATGTATTTTAGTTCTATATACATTCATTTTTATGCATTTCTCCGACAAGTATTTCCGGACGGAGGGAGTAGAAAATTGGGTAGGAAGGGATACAAATGAGGCCAAACCCACTAAAACAATGGCACCACAGGGCCATGCCCATTCTCGACACAACATAGCCACACCCGCTCTCGCCGACTACGCGACAGACATGAAAAAACATGCCAAACACACGTGCACAAACCAATAGTAACCCACTCTTTTTCTAGGAAGACTTGGAGTTTCGGAATTTTTCTTGTCGCACCCATTGTCGATGGACAACTTGGCCAGGAGGAATAAGTAAGTATGTTTGCTAAAACGCACGTGAATGATTTTGAATAAAAGTGTTAATTTTTCTGCCGTCAGATTTACACTTATATTCAAGTTGCTTTGTGTTTTTAATGAATTTGCATTTGTTCGACTTGTTTTGTATTTTTGAAAAAAACATGAGACATTAGCAAGCGAATTTGCTAAAAGCCAGGTGGCTGTTTTGCACTTGGATTTGAGTTGTTATGTATTAGTCCTTGAATCGGCAAGAAAAACTTACTGGGCTTTGAAATCGCCAACTGCCACTTTGGTCAGTAAGCCTTTGCCATCAAACTACACTACTTCTTTTTCTTTTCTTTTTTTTGCGGGGAAGCTACACTGTTATTTACTCCCGTTACAACATGTTCCAAGTATTACTTTTATCCTAAGTCATTGACTAAGTTTATACTCCCTCCGTTCCTAAATATTTGTCTTTCTAGAGATTTCAACAAGTGACTACATACAAAGCAAAATGAGTGAATCTACACTCTAAAATATGTTGTAGTCCATTTGAAATGTCTAGAAAGAAAAATATTTGGGAACGGAGGGAGTAGAAAATATATATTAACATCTAGAACATCAAATTAGTTTCATTAGATTGTTCCCAAAATATACGTGCATAATATATCTATTTGATATTCTAAAACATTGGCATATTTTTCTATATACTTGATTAAGTTTTAAAAAGCTTGGCTTAGGACAAACCAAGAACATCAAGTAATTTGGAGCAGAGAAAGTGTCACTAGTAGAAAACAGGGAACTAGTCCCGGTTCCAGAGGGCCTTCAGTCCCGGTTCTGGAACCGGGACAAAAGGATCGGGACTAAAGCCCAAAACCTTTAGTCCCGGTTCTCTTACAAACCGGGACAGAAGGGGCTCCACGTGGCAGTTGCAGGGCGCCCAGGCAGGAGGACCTTTAGTCCCGGTTGGTAATACCAACTGGGACCAAAAGGCATCCATGCGTCAGCAGCTGGCAGGAGCTGTGGTTTTTATTTTTTTTGAGGGGGGGGGGGTTAGGGGGTTTTCGAGGGTTAATTTAGGGGTTTCATATTGTGTTAGCTAGCTAACAGAGAGAAGTGTCCTTTCTTTCTTCATGCTTGGTCGACGCTAGCTACTATACATATAGAGAGAACTCGACACACTAGCTACTAAGCAAATGAAGGAACCATTAATTACAGAAGATCGTCATGAACATATACATACAGAGAGAAGTGAGACCTCTCTTTCTTCGAGAGATTGGTCGAACAACAAGTTTTCGTATATCTATCCGACGCTACTACATATATACAATATAACATGTCTTACAATCCCTAACATCTAAAATCGGTTTCAATTTCCACATGGTATTCTCCGGCTTTAGGTATGACGTGGTCAAGAAAGAATCCCGCCAATCCTCTTGAATTGCTCGTATGCGATCATGTGGTAGGAGTTCATCCCGCATCTACCACATCTAATTTAAAGAAGGGGTCAATACATATATATGAATGAAACTCAACACAAATGATGATAGTAAAATAAAATTGTGAATATTTTTGTTTACGTACTTTATAATGTTTTTCAGAGTAGCCCCGCTGAGAGGCCATCGCGTTGTAGATGAACTCGCAAACGTAGTATCCACAAAAACCATTCCCGGCTTCCTGCCACAAGCACTTTACGAGAAATAGAGTTCAATCAAACTGATAATCAAGCATGCTAAATGGTATTGATGAAACTAGCTAGAATCAATGGAAGATGTGCAGAACTAGCTAGTAGTACTTACTTTCGGGTGTGTAAATTGCAGCTCCCTCGGCAGTCTTGGAACAATTCCGGTGAACTCTTTCCAAACTCTGACAGAAGAAGACAATAATTACTTGATGTCAGGAAATGAACAAAGTTGCCGATATGGTGCGATAATGATCGATTGAACTTACTTCTGAAGCATTTCAGTCATGTCCGCATAGTCTTGGGGATCTTTTCGTCTCGAGTGTGAGACAGTTACTACTCCCCGGTCAAGCTTAATCTCTAGCAGAATAAAGTGGAAGCTGCGCACGCATGCATGCATAACTCATCAATTACATTACGATAACCCCGAGTAAGGGAAACCGAATATGCACAAGACAGTAACACTCACTTGAAGTTGTAAGGAAAGAGTATTTTCTCTTTGTTTTGATTTAGAAGCAACGATTGTAGCAAGTTGTCCTCGGTATCAGAGACTCTATTTTTAACCGACCATCCATTTATGGTATTTGGATTAATGAACCCAATGTCATAGATTTGTGCTTTTCTGCATTCGACGATCTTCAATCTGCGTAATATAGTGAGGATAATTATATATACATGCAATGAAAGAGCTGAGCTATATATAGAGACTTAATTACATAAGTAATACTTACAGACAGTAGCAAGTCACAAGTTGTTTGTCGAGGGCCATTTGATTGTATAACTGGAATAACTCCACAAATTCAACAGGCAACAACTCAGTTCCAACGAGGTCGTTCTCCTTTTTAATTCTCAGCATCAAACTATTCTTCCCAGACTCGCTGCAGGTTTTCATGTACCATTCATGTAATCTTCGCATCATCGTTGTTAGAGGAGGATGATCAGGTTTGACGAGAGGCTTCCCGTACTGGTAACTAAAGGTCTCCACCTCCATTATTTCAAACTCTACATCATCACTCAGGTAATTAGCAGGATTGGTACCGGGCACCATCCTCGGATGATTAGCGACGATATCGCTAGACACCTTGAGCGGGGGGCACGATCGGTTCGCCTGTTCGCCGAGCTGGGGAATTTTTCCCACTTCTTCGTTCTGCTAACCTTGCATCACTAGAAGTACTTCTTGACCGATCCGCTTCCTTATATGTTCTTTCTATAATGCGCTCATAGTTGGATTGCGGCGGAGGCGTGGTGGTCGCCTAAGGGCATCTAGAGTGCGCTTCACTTTCACCTGATCTAATGTTTCCTTCGGACGTGAAGGTTTCCGTGCAAAACGGTCCCTCACTTGGGCACAACAGATGTCCACATTTTCCTTGTCGGTCCTCTCATATGGTAACTTTTTCGGAGCCTTGAGACATGGACCGTATTTGAATTGCTTCTCGCCTCTGCTTGTACTGCTAGCCGCCGGAGTGCCGACGTCTCTCTTCCATCGTTGTTGACACGGTGGAGTCTGCTGACACGCTGGAGGAGGCGGAGGAGGAGCCGGAGTGCCCTCACACGTCGGAGGAGGTGGAGTGCTTGTCGGAGGAGGCAGAGGAGGAGCTGGAGTGCCGTCACGCGCCGGAGGAGGCGGAGTGCCCTGATCACTCGACGGAGGAGGAGGCAGAGGAGGTGGCAGAGTGCCCTGACTCGCCGGAGGAGGAGGCGTCTAGTTTGGAAGCTTGATGTACTCCTTCCTCCATAGACATGTACTCCTCGAAGCATAAACTAGCTGATTCTTCCCTTCACTTGTAGGGTGGTCAAGCTCCAGCTCCTCAAATCCCTCCATTATTTCATCCACCATCACAACAACATAGCCATGTGGAATCGGACGACAGTGAAAAGTTCCGTCAGCTAGAGGAGGTGCAACAGAGCCGACAACCGCCTTCAAAGTGAGGTTCTGCTATTTTGTCATAAGCTTGCAATGTTGAGCCTCCGTGATAGTATCCACGGGGTAGCGAGGAACCGTGAAATCAGGTTGAACGAGCTCCGTGGAAGCCATGCTGCTTCTCTGCTGAGATGGTGGGGCAGCTTATGGGGCAGGATCTTCGTGCCGCTGAGATGGTTGGCCGGCAACTGCAAGTTCCTCTAGCTTCGCTATTTTTGCATTGAGCTTCTGCATTTCGCTCAGCTCCGCTTTCCTCTTTCTCTCTCGGCTTCTGTAAGCGCCTGCGCCGGGAAACCCAACCACCCACGGAACGGAGCCTGGTGTGCCTCGTGTTCGTCCAGGGTGCTCAGGATTCCCGAGGGCCTTAGTCAGCTCATCCTTATCTCTGTCAAGAATGAACGTCCCTTTCTACGCCGCGCTGATATATTTCTGAAGCTTCTTGATGGGTATTGCAAGTTGCTCGTCCGTCCATCAACACTCCCCTATTTCTGGGTCCAAAGTTCCCCAACCCCGAAGAACCAAGTCCTTGAACGGTCTAGCTAGTTCAATCTCGCTGGCTGGAACCCTTTAGCAAGCAGGTCTTTCACAACTTTGTCCCACAACGGTCCGGCTTTGTAGTAGCCACCTCACCCCGTGTGATGGTGATACTTCTTATTTGCAAAAAATTTCTTTTTTGTCTCTGACCTTTGCTTACCCTTCTCTGATGTCTTGTAGGCCACAAATGCGGGCCAATGATCTCTTATCTTCTCATATCGGCCCTTGAATTCTGGAGTCTTCCCTTGCTCGACAAACTTTGTGTTCAACTCTTTCTTTCAGTTCCTGAACAGATCTGCCATCTTCTTAAGAGCAAACGCCTTGACCTTTGTCTCTATAACTGGCTTATTCGGATCCTCCTCTGGCGGTAGGGTGAAATTTGCCATCAGCGCGGTCCAAAGATCAGCTTTCTGTCTATCCTGGACATAAGAAACTTCAGGGTGGTTGAGGGAGTCCTAGACTAAGGGGTGTCCGGATGGCCGGACTATCATCATCGGCCGGACTCCAAGACTATGAAGATACAAGATTGAAGACTTCGTCCCGTGTCCGGATGGGACTTTCCTTGGAGTGGAAGGCAAGCTTGGCGATACGGATATGTAGATCTCCTACCATTGTAACCGACTCTGTGTAACCCTAGCCCTCTCCGGTGTCTATATAAACCGGAGGGTTTTAGTCCGTAGGACCTACAACCATTACAACAATCATACCATAGGCTAGCTTCTAGGGTTTAGCCTCCTTGATCGCGTGGTAGATCCACTCTTGTACTACCCATATCATCAATATCAATCAAGCAGGAGTAGGGTTTTACCTCCATCGAGAGGGCCCGAACCTGGGTAAAAACATCGTGTCCCTTGTCTCCTGTTACCATCCGCCTAGACGCACAGTTCGGGACCCCCTACCCGAGATCCGCCGGTTTTGACATCGACATTGGTGCTTTCATTGATAGTTCCTCTGTGTCGTCACCGATAGGCTTGATGGCTTCTTCAATCAACAACGCAGCCCAGGGTGAGACTTTTCTCCCCGGACAGATCTTCGTATTCGGCGGCTTTGCACTGCGGGCCAATTCGCTTGGCCATCTGGAGCAGATCGAAAGCTACGCCCCTGGCCATCAGGTCAGATTTGGAAGCCTAAACTTCTCGGCCGACATTCGCGGAGACTTGATCTTCGATGGGTTCGAGCCACAGCCAAGCGTGCCGCACTATCGTGATGGGCATGATTTAGCTCTGCCGCCGGACAGTACCCTGGAGGCCGCACACGAGCCCGCTCTGACCCATAGTTCGGAGCAGACCGCGCAGATCGAGGACAGGTGGCTGGACACCGCCTCGTGAGCTGCAACTTCTATGGCGATGGAGCCGAATACTGACCTTGTCCCTTATAAAGCTCGTGACTCCAAGGTGCCGGACTCCTTGCCGGACTCCGAACCTCCTGCGCCCCTGCCAATCGAATCCGATTGGGCGCCGATCATGGAGTTCACCGCCGCGGACATCTTTCAACACTCACCCTTTGGCGACATCCTAAATTCGCTAAAGCATCTCTCGCTATCAGGAGAGCCTTGGCCGGACTGCGGTCAGGACGGTTGGGATGCGGATGACGAAGAAATTCAAAGCCCACCCACCACCCACTTTGTAGCCACTGTCGACGATCTAACCGACATGCTAGACTACGACTCCGAAGACATCGACGGTATGGACAACGATGCTGGAGACAACATAGAGCCAGCGCCTATGGGGCACTGGAAGGAAACTTCAACTCATGATGTATATATGGTGGACACCCCAAAAGGAAGTGATAACGAGGAACAAAGGGAAGCGGCAAAGGATAATTCCGCCGAAAAACAACCAAAACGGCGACGTAGGCGCCGCCCTAAGTCCTGCCTCGACAACAACAGCACTCCTAAGGACCCAGCAATAGAGCAGGGCAAACCAGTGGGCGACGAACATGCAACCAAGCAACCGTCCGAACAGGGCGAATTAGGTAATCAATCTATGCCCGGTGAAAACAACAGTCCAGACGATCTCACGCCGGACACACCACCGAAGCATAAGAACCTTCACAAAAGACTCCTCGCCACTGCAAGAAGTCTGAAGAAGGAAAACCGGAAGCTCAAAACAGCGGAAGACATACTCAGAATGAGGTGGAGCAAAGTACTCAAGACCGCGGACAAATATGGCAATGGCCATCAAACAAAGAGCTACCCGAAGCGCAAGCTGCTGCCAGAATTCGACGAGGAGGCCATAGAGCCCCCACAGTCAAAAAGCAAAGAGGCCGCCTGGACGGAGACGACCAGATGTCAGGCCAAAAGTGACAAGCGGCGCCGCACACAAGCCGACTCATGATCCTCGGAAAACAGACGGCCCGGTCAGGTCCATTTATGGGCCAAAAAAGAGGACCCCAGGAAGCAACACAACACGCCAAGTGTTCGAAGACAACGGCACACCCAAATACAGGGGCGCCGCACACCCACTATGTTTCACCGATGAGGTGCTGGATCATGAATTTCCAGCGGGGTTCAAACCCGTAAACATAGAGGCATACGACGGAACAACAGACCGACAGATGCGGATTGAGGATTACATCCTCCACATACACATGGCGCGAGGAGATGACCTCCACGCCATAAAATATCTACCCCTCAAGCTCAAAGGGCCAGCTCGGCATTGGCTCAAAAGCCTCCCAGAAAATACCATTGGAAGTTGGGACGAGCTCGAGGACGCGTTTAGAGCAAATTTTCAAGGGACTTATGTCCGCCCTCCGGACGCAGACGATTTAAGTCACATAACTCAACAGCCCGGAGAGTCAGCGCGCAAATTCTGGAACAGGTTCCTTACCAAAAAGAACCAAATAGTCGACTGTCCGGACGCCCAAGCCTTAGCAGCTTTTAAACATAATGTCAGAGACGGATGGCTCGCCAGACACCTCGGCCAAGAGAAGCCGAGAACAATGGCCACGCTAACAAGCCTCATGACCCGCTTTTGCGCGGGGGAAGACAACTGGCTAGCAAGATGCAGCACCAGCGACCCGAGTACATCCGAGATCAGAGATGGAAACGGAAAATCACGGCGCAGAAAGGATCAGCGCCGAAATAAAGAAAAAAGCCCAAAGAATGCGGCGGTCAATGCCGGATTCAAAAGCTCGTGGCCGAACAACAAAACACTGCCTCTTAAGGACAACAGTGACGAGCTATCCAACTTAAACAAAATTTTGGATCGGATATGTCAAATCCACAGTACCTCCGGACGGCCTGCAAACCACACCCACCGAGATTGTTGGGTTTTCAAACAGTCCGGCCAACTCAACGCCGAACACAAGGGGCTCGGCAGCAAGCGAGGATGATGATTTAACCCCACCAGCAGAGCGCCGGAAAACAAAAGACTTTCCCACAAGAAGTCAAAACAGTAAAATCACTTCATGTGATAATACGGAACAATAGTACGGCACCCGTTAAAGCACGTGTCGCACGGTCCACCCCAGCGGAACCCCGAGATTGGATGTTAAAACCAATTACTTTCGACCACCTGGACTATTCCAGAAGTATCCGAAATGCAGGATGGACTGCTCTGATATTGGATCCTATAATCGACGGACTACAATTTACACAAGTCCTAATGATGGGGGCAGCGATTTAAACCTACTATATCCGGACACAATCCGCAAGTTGGGGGTGGACCTTACCAAAATTTGACATAGCCGCACTTCCTTTAAAGGAGTGATGCCAGGCCCTTACCAAGTGCACATGCTCCTTACTACTAGAAGTTGTGTTCGGGTCACCCGACAACTTCCGACGCGAAAAGCTAATCTTTCATGTCGCCCCATTCAAAAGTAGCCATCAAGCACTATTGGGACGTGAAGCTTTTGTCCGCTTTAACGCAATACCACATTATGCGTCTCTTACACTTAAAATGCCCGGTCCACACGACATCATCTCATTAAAAGGTCGTTCAAGACCCCGGACACGGCTAGACGAGTCCGGCATAAATAAGCTAGGGGCTCCCTAGCCGCACACCCCTTCACAAGGGGCTGTGTGTATGAGCAATAATGAGCTAATATAGGCTCAGCTTTATTCATTCATTAAAATTTCAATTTCTTACACTTTTCGCACGATTTCCTTTCAAACTAAGCTCCTCTCTTTTTACGGATGAACAACGTGCACACCCGTCCAGGATACGGCACAACGGAGACACGGGCGCAGACGTGCAGCAGGGACCCGTCGCAAGGATTCTTTTCAGATTAAGTCCCTGCGTAAACATTTCTTACTGTCTTTTGTTGATTCACATCCCACGGTTTTTTACCATAACCAACGAGGAGGCTGGCATTTTGGCATCGGCGCGCGAAATTCTCGCTGTGCACTCGACACTAGGGGCTTAGGGCATTGTTACGCCGTTATCACAAAGACCGAATACCTTAGGGAGTGTTCGGCGTCTCGAGTTAGGCCTTATATGCATCAGCTCCGAGTCATGTCTTTGGTCAAATGTTGGGTTTGCCCGGCTCCTGTGTTTTGCTGCCTTACGTTCCGTATCATCGGCTAACGCGGCACCGGAGAACTCTGCGATTGTGCTCGGTTGGTTGGCGAGCACCTCAGTAGAGAAAGCCGAAAACTGACTGCCATGACATAGCGAGAGACTGGTCAACCACTCGATCGACTATCGGAATGTTTAGAATTCCTCCGCTTTGACGAAGGACCGTTTCCCGGTCAGGCACATACGCGCCCTGAATTCGGAGAGCGCGGTGCCCCTAGGGGCTATATCGTAGCCCCACCCTCGAACTCCTATGGCTAAGTGAAAGTGATAAAGCATTATAGTCCGGTTGCCTCGTTTGCTACGCTACCACCTCCTTAACAGGACCGAGACGTCGGATCAAGTGTGAAAATGCGATATTTTTGCAAACACCCCCGCACCTTGTGCGTGGGGGCTGAAGCCGACGACTGGCATCTTTCAGGTTATACACACGTATACATAAACGGCCGCACAGGAGATATTTCAATACTTGACCGCACAAGTATAAAAAGCGCTTATATTATAAACATTGTTTTACAAACCATAATGCTCACTTGAACATGACATTTTTTGAGCACTGTGACTCTATTACACGAGAACCACACAGAACTTCCCCAAAATAGTGCTCGGCGGGTAACCGGCTTTCGTCCGAACCCTGGGTCGCAACAGCGGTGGCATCCATCTCCGTCCAGTTTGTCTTCACACGGGCGAGGGCCATCCGTGCACCCTCTATGCAGGCCGACTGCTTATCGCCTTGATATGCGGCACCGCCCCAAGGAATTGCTGCAATAAGCCAAAATAGCTCTTTGGCTTGGTCCTATCCGGCCAGACATGAGCCACGATATCCGTCATGGCAAGTCGGGACAATCTATTCAGCTCAGCCCACTCAGCTAACCGATCGGTCAGCGGAAGTGAACGCTCCGGACTATGGAATTGAGACCAAGAAAGCTCTTCCGTCTCGTGATCCTTTTGACTTCAGAAGTGCACAACAGCATCTGCCGCACTCGCCACCAAGTCCATATAAGGATCCTCCGGACCCCACAGCTGGCCAAGCTGAGCGTATTTCGGATCCGTAAACCTCCTGCGCAGCAAAAAGGGCTTGCCAGCCACAATATCTCCGGCCTGATGCAGCTCCTCCTTCATAGCCCGCATTGCAGAACGGGCATCCTTGGCTTCGGCGGTGGCCTTCACCAGGTCTTCCTGCTCCGCTCGGCGTTCCTTTTCAAGAACCTCAAAGCGGTCGGTAGCATCTTTCAACTTCACGGCCATCTCGGCCATCTCCTCCCTGTTTCGGCAGTGAGCAGCCCTCTCGGCTTCTAGCTCTTCGGCCGCCCTTAAGGCAGCCGCATCACTCCTTCTGGCCCGCTCCTTGGCTCGAGCAAGTTCGGCCCGAAGGCTCTCCACAGTAGCGGCACCATCTGCATTTAGCACACATGTTGTAAGGAGTGGGCTTCAGCTCCCTTACTAGGTGACCACAAAAAAAAACTTACCTTGCGACTTGTCAAGTCGCTTGTTGACAAGCGCGATGTCCGCATCCGCAACGTCGAATTGCCGCTTTAGTTCAGCGACTCCATCAGTTCGGCTGGCCCCCGGACTATCCGCCACCTGCATAGGAAAGGCGAAAATTAAAACCTGCGATTTTGATCCTCGGCACGCTGTCGCTTTCGACAACCTACCGAGTCTCAGGGGCTACTATCTATACAGGGCGCACTTTATGTGTAAAACTGTCAAAAGGCATGTCATTTTTACGCGCCTCAAACCCCGCCAGCAAACTCCTGACGGCATCACGCAACCCGCCTTCGGCGGACAAAATCCTTCCAATCACCATACTCATCAATGCATGGTGATCTTCTGAGATAGACGCCCTCTCAAGCAGATCCTTTAGCTCCCCCGGCCGAACACTAGTTGGCGCCGAACTCTTCAGCTCTGCCGGACTCGGGTATACCCTCCGTGATGACACCTCGGGGTCATTCGCCCCACCTGACGGCGCAGCGGACGGAGGCGTCTCACTGTCCACCATCTCCGGACGAAGGTCCCCCGAAGACGAGCTCATATGAGCAGGACAGAGATCCGAACTACAAGGTAAAAACTTAAGTTATCCTCAGAAGCACAAATAGGGATGTCCCTTATTACAAAACTCCCTTTTTTCTACTTACGGCTCGTTGGAGGGCTGATTCCTTAGGGGAGGCTGTGCGCCCGGAGCCTCTCTGGACACAGGACCCTCTGGTGAAGATCTCTTCCCCCGCTTCAGGGCTTTGACCTCCGGGTTTTCGGAAGCGGTCCTCTTCTCCCCTTAGAAGGAGGGATTCTCGATCCCCCCTTCCTCAAAAGCCTCCTTGGTTGAGGCGGTACTTCCTCTATTCTCCCCTTCGCCTTCCTTTGAAGGCGCAACCTCCAGCATCCTGACCAGCACGGGATCCGGCGCGGTCTCTGGGAGGGGGGCCGGACATCGTATCAGCTTTGCTTGCGCTATCCACTCCTGTTAAAGGACAACTGGTTAAAAGGCGAATTATAGAAAAGCAAACCAATGGTATGTCCGGACTCAGAGCTACTTACTTGTGTATCCGGGCGATTGCAGCTTAGGCCGGCGTCCTCTGTCAATTCCGGACATATCACTTGTGATCCGAAGAACAATTTGTACATCTCCACGGGTGTCATACCCATGAAGTGTTGGAGAATCCGTGGTCCCTCCGGATTAAATTCCCACAGCCGGAGAGGACGGCGTTTGCAGGGCAGGAGACGCCTAATCAGCATAACCTGCGTCACCACGACCAGATCGATCTCCCTCGCTTGGAGGTCTCAAATCCGGCCCTGCAATAGGGGCACGTCCTTTGATGCTTCCCAGTTGAGCCCTTGGCTGACCCATGACATCAGCCGCGGTTGAGGGCCCGAGCGGAAGATGGGCGGCGGCTTCTGCCTGCTGCCCCTGGGAGCGGTTACGTAGAACCACTCCTGTTGCCACAAGTCGAGCTCCTCCTGAAAAGAGCCCTCGGGCCATGGAGCGTCGGCCCTTCTGCTCACAACCACCCGCCGCACTCCGCTTGACGCCCCTCGATCATCTTCGGCTCCACGTCGAAGGTCTTAAGCCACAAGCCGAAGTGAGGGGTAATGCGGAGGAAGGCTTCGCAGACGACAATGAATGAAGAGATGTGGAGGATAGACTCCGGAGCCAAGTCGTGGAATTCCAACCCATAATAAAACATGAGCCCTCTCACAAAGGGATCCATCGGGAAGCCTAAACCCCGACGGAGGTGGGATACAAACGCGACATACTCGCCGGGCTCAGGGGTGGGAATGACTTGCCCTTTGGCGGGCAACCTATGCGAAATTTCGTAAGTCAGGTACTTGGCCTCTCACAGCTTTAGCATGTCCACTTCCGTGACGGAGGAGGGCATCTACCGGCCCTGTAGGTCGGAGCCGGACATTATTGAAGGTCCGAAGCGCTCGAATCTGGGGCTCTGGGTGTTAGAACTCGGGGCAAGGAGTAGATTCGATTGAAGGTTGAAGAAAGGAAACGAAGCCTTGGTCCCATTATAAAGAGGGAGAATACCAAGAGCCGTCCCCGTGACCGTTCGGGACTCGCCTCCGATAGAGGCGTGGCGGCGACGGGCGGTTGGTTACCCACGTCCGTATTGATGGGAATCCCGGAATAAGGGGAACACGATCTCTGCTTCGACAAGACGTGCCAAGGAAACCGCTTCGCTAAACACGCTAAGGTGGTATAATAAAAAATGATTCAAGTGAAGGCTTGGTAGTGGCGTGACGTCATGCCACAAAATACATCAGCAGATTGAACTTGTGTACATATTATTCTCTCTACGGTGGAATGTGGAACTTATTTTGCAGAGCCGGACACTATCATGGTGTTCACAATCTTCTATGAATTATTCGGAGGAGGAACCCGCCTTGCAATGCCGAACAATATGCGCGCCGGACTCATTGTCGTGGGGGAGCACGAGCACCTATGGGGCAGGGGCCCCTTCTCGGTTCGGCAGGGAGCAGAGGGCGCACGAAGAGCAGATCGAGGTCGGGCGCGCGAGGGGGATTTTACCCAGCTTCGGAGCTCTCCGGAGAGATAAAACTCCTACTGCTGCTTTGTGTTTGTATTTTGTTCTTGTTCGAAAGCGTGGGTATGCTGTGGTCTCGAATGAGTCGAACCGAACCGAACCTCTTCAAACCGAACCCCTTCTACGTGCGCATGGGCCTCCTTTTTATAGTCTAAAGGGGTCACCGACAGGTGGCAGCGTAGAGAGAGGGGTAGAAAGGTAAAAACGCGGGTTGGTACGACCACTATCAACAGTGTCCCCTACCTAACTCTGACGGCAGGGGACAAGGGCATTTAATGCCCGTCCGGTCGCTCAACAAAGGCAGAAACGACCGTTAGGGCGCCACCGATCAGCACGATGGCCTCCTAGTCACCTTAAACGCCACCTCGCACCGCTAGGCTGCATGCCTACACGCCACGTGCACCGGAATGATCTGTGGCGACACGTCGTCGGGTGAGCTGGAGCGTATGCAGAGTGGTAACCGCGCTGTAAGTGCCTTGCCGCGGTATCTGTCTTGTCGCACCCGCAAGCTTGCCGCTCGCCGGGTCTTGCCGGGACGCGCGGTGCGTCGCGACAAGTCTTCTGAAGTGCCTTTGTTGGCCTTCCCGGCAAGCTCCTCTTGCCGGGGTCTTGTCCTTCCCGGCAAGCTCCTCTTACCGGGGTCTTGTCCTTCCCGGCAAGCTTCTCTTGCCAGGGCCTTGTCCTTCCCGGCAAGCTCCTCTTGCCGGGGCTTTGTCTTCAAAGTTAACACTTTGTTCTTGAATGGCAGTAAAATAGGAATGACGGAGGGTCTTGGCGGACGCCCGGCAAGCCTTGCCGCAGGACGCTGCGACTGCCCGTGCACAAGTTCGGGGTACTAAGGTACCCCTACTTTAGTACACTGACAGGAGCCCCCGGGCCTGGGCCATACACGGTGCCGAGCGCTGTTGGGCCAGGCCCAAAACAGGGCACGGGCACGCCCAGCCTGGGTCCAAACTAGATCCACTCCGAATCCACCGCGTCCTCTCGTAACGACACGCGTCAATCGCGGCGCCGTGGGAGACGTGGGTGGCGTGCGCGATTTTCGAGGCGCCCACCCCACGTGATCACGGGGCGGGGCGAGGTCACCTCATCCGTCGCTTCGGCTCTGCATCCCCGCCACGCGGCTCCCATGCGCTTGGGGTCACGGACGGTGGGAGTGGGAAACTGGGCCGTCGTGAGCGGAGGCAGCGGGTAGGCCCCGATTCTATGCTCTTCTCGTGTCTTGATTGGCTGAGCGGGGCGGCCGAGCCCCCACCTCGCTCCTTAAAAAGAGCGGAAGGGGAGCGCAGAAGCCCACACTCTCTCATCTTCTCCCTTCTTCAGCTTCTGCTCCCCTTCCTCTCATTTGCCATGGAGGGAGGGAACCCCGGCCCTTCATCGGTGGCGGCGAGGGTCGCCGCCAGGCAGCGAGCCCCTCCCTATCCCGCGCTCGTGGTGGCAGAGCCAGCCACAAGGGGAAGAGGGAGGGGGCGAGGTCGTGGACGAGGTCGAGGCGCTCGAGGAAGAGGCGGGCGTGGCGGCGCACCATCTCCGCCTCCGCCAGCGGTTCCTCTCCCCGCGGCGGTCCACACAGGGGACGACCCTTGCGAGTTCTTCGTCAAGCTGCGCCGGGCGCCTCGTCATCGCCTCCGGCTTCCAGCTCCGTTTGCGAGCGCGATGGAATCGGATCCGCCTGAGACGCTGAGACTGCACATGATGGGCTGTGGGATCAGCGGCACGCGAGTCCGCGTTGTATTCCCAGCCCCTAATGTGATGTATCTTGACCGTGGGTGGAAGACGTTCGCCCGTATCCACAGCCTGACGGCGGGGTTTACCCTCCATTTTAAGTTAATGGAGGGCGACCTCCTCTCCGTCAAGGTCTTCGGGACTCGGCACTTTCGGGCAAAGTGCTGCGTGGACAGCTCCTCCGACAGAGAAGACTCCCGAGCGAGAGTGACGAGGAGGAGAGCGACAGCGATGACGAGGGTGGCGGGCCCGACTAGGTGTCGGGCGCTGCTTCGTGCGTCACCGGCGACCCCATCATCCGTGTCGCCGGCTCCTTGAACTCCCCGGGGTCGTCTCCTTGGGCGGCTGGCGTAGGGAGGCTGCAGAAGGGGAAGAGGGCTGGCGACAAGGCCGTCAAGTCGGAGTACGAGGGCGTAGTGCCCTCGACAGCGTGCTGACGTCCTGCCGCCCCGTCTTCGAGCCCCGCTTCCGGCGCCGCCATCACCGTCCAGCCTCCGGACAGCCCCCGGGATGTTCTCTTGGTGTCTTCTGGCACCCGTAGCTCGCCTAGGCGCTCCTTTTGCTCTTTTCGCCTCCTTGACCTACCTCTCAAGAGAGGGACAGAAAGGGATTACGGGCATCTTATCTTTTTAATTTGTAAGCCTTCGGGCCTTAGCTGCATCTAAAACTTGTAATCCTCTCTTTCATGTTTTTCATCCTCTATGGACTGTACTTGTGTGGGATGTTTTTTAATGAAAAAGGGATGCTTGCCGGGTTATATCCTCCATTTGATCCCATTCCTTGTATGTTTTCACCCTACGCTTTTAGGGAAACTTGCCGGTGGGAACACGCTTGCCACGAGCGCTGAGTGCGGAACATCAGCAGCCTGCTGGCGGTGTTGCCTCCGGCAAGAAACCTTGCCGGGGCTAGTTGCAGCACACTTTCATTGTTGAGCGGACTCGAAACAAAGTAAGGGCGCAACTTAGCCACGAGCCGGTTCCTCCGCGCACAGGTTTTCCATACAAGGCATGGTCGGGGAGGACGCGGCTTCGCATTCCCCATTCCATAAGAGGATGCATGATGAGGGACGAAAGACTTATCTGATATCGCAGCCCCCGGCAACTCTGGCTTGCCATGGATGAATCTTGGTACTCGCAGCACTCGCAGCCCCCAGCAACACTGGCTTGCCGGGACCCGGGTGCCGGAGCACCCTCCTTCTCCTTTCCTCGTCGCTGTTATTCCAGCTATGAGGACAATTTAGTCAGTGCCGCAATAAGTTACTCTTGCAATATAACTTTATTCTGGGCAATGCTTGCTATGTTATCTCCTTTGTTCGATTCCATTCTTTGTATGTTTTTACCCTACGCTTTTAGGGAACTTGCCGGCGCTAACACGCTTGCCGCGAGCGCTGAGTGGGGAACATCAGCAGCCTGCTGGCGGTGTTGCCTCCGACAAGAAACCTCATCGGGGCTAGTTGCAGCACACTTTTATTGTTGAGCGGACTCGGAACAAAGTAAGGGCGCAACTTAACCACGAGCCGGTTCGTTCGCGCACAGGTTTTCCATACAAGGCATGGTCGTTCAAGGAATATAACTTAAAAATTTAAAATTGATTATACTCAAACTTTGGCAACTTAGCTTTTCTGTCGTTTGTGTCCCGGCAAGGCTAGATTCCCTTGAGCGATGCCTGGTCCACACCTTTATCTTCTCCTCCCCCCTGGTGAACTTGTGGGCGGAGGGACCTTCTTTTTGAGAAGAAAGAAGAGAAAATAATGATATGGAGCCTTAAAGCTCGTTACTGCTTACCGGGAGCGAGTGCTGCACAAAGCGTCAGACAATACATGCTAAAGAGAAAAAGGCATGAAATTTGACAACTTTTGGCATAGCATATGATCTTTATTTATGCACGGGGTCTGCGCCCGGCTTTGTACAAAGGGTTATATGCAACAGCGGCAAAGCTTGTACAAAGGTGGTTGCCGGAACGGGGCCCGACAACCGCGCCTTATGGGTAAAACTTGCGAAGATGCTCTATGTTCCAGGAGTTGCTCACCGGAAAGCCATCTTCGGTCTCAAGGCGGACAGCGCCGGGCCTAGTGACTTGCTTTACCCGATAAGGGCCTTCCCACCTCAGCGTCAACTTGTTGGAATTCTTGGCGGATTGAACGCGCCGAAGAACAAGGTCGCCTTCCTCGAAGCTTCTGGCATTAACTTTGCGGCTATGGTAGCGGCGCAAAGCTTGCTGGTAGCGAGCATCTCGTACAACAGCCTGAAGACGATCCTCCTCGAGGAGCAGCGCGTCATCTTGCCGTAGCTGCTCTTGCTCAAGCTCATCATAAGCGAGCACTCGAGGCGATCCGTATACGAGTTCCGTGGGGAGAACTGCCACTGCTCCGTAGACAAGAGCAAAGGGTGTCTGGCCAGTGGCTCGATTTGGCGTCGTCCTGATCGACCAAAGAACCACTGGCAGCTCCTCGATCCAATTTCTTCTGCACTTGTGCAGCCTGTCGAAAGTTCTGGTCTTGAGCCCGCGCAGCACTTCAGCGTTCGCCCTCTCCGCTTGACCGTTGCTTCTCGGGTGAGCAACAGAAGTGAAGCAGATCTTGATGCCAAGATCTTGGACGTACTGCATGAAGGTGCGGCTCGTAAATTGTGTGCCATTGTCGGTGATGATCCTGTTAGGGACTCCAAAACGGCAAACAATTGACCTGAAGAACTTGATCTTGTTGTCTTGTCACCTTCCTCATTGCTTCCACTTCAGGCCACTTTGTGAACTTGTCGATTGCAACATACAAGTACTCAAAGCCCCCGACTGCTCGGGGAAAGGGGCCGAGGATGTCGAGCCCCCAGACCGAAAATGGCCAGGATAAAGGGATTGTTTGGAGAGCTTGAGCTGGTTGATGGATCTGCTTGGAGTGGAACTGGCACGCTTCACACTTGGTTACTTGTGCAGTTGCATCCTGGAGGGCTGTCGGCCAAAAGAAACCTTGCCGGAAGGCTTTGCCGGCAAGAGCTCTTGCACCAATGTGGTGACACATATGCCTTCGTGTATCTCCGCCAACAGCTCTTATCCTTCTTCCCGGGAGATGCACTTCAATTTCACTCCGTTGAATCTTCTTCTGTACAGTATGTCATCGACAAACCGGTACATACTTGATTGCCGGGCTACTTTCTCTGCTTCTTCTTGCTCGTCGGGAAGTTTTCCTGTTTGAAGGAAATGGACGATCTGCTGTGCCCATGCCGGAGCTTGCGGCTCGACGACAAGGACTAAAGGCTCAAATGCTGTTGCGGGAACATCCGCTTCTACGACAAGAATCTGGGATCCTGCCGGAGCGTGATGCTCCCCGGCAAGCGTGTCGGGACACTGCTTGTCGGGAGCGTCTGCTTCAACGAAACAAACCCTGGGGCTTGTCGGAGCAGACCGCTCCTCAGCACTTTCTGTGTTGATCCTGGGGACCTTCTTGGCGGCGGCTTCTGGGAGCTCTGCCGGAAAGTAGTCGCCAGTAACCAACTTTATCTTCTTGCTCTGTCCAGTTGATGGTGTTACAGATGGCTGAGTTAGCTTCAGCACAAAAATTCCTGGTTCCATAGGTAACTTGAGTGCGGCGCACTTTGACAGGCCATCTGCAATATTGTTCTAAGCTCTTGGAACATGTTCCATCTGCAGGCCGTCAAAATGCTCTTCCAGCTTCCTCACTTCATCGATGTAGGCTTCCATCAGCGGACTCTGATAATCTTTATTAACTTGGCGGACAACAAGCTGTGAATCACCCCTGACAATAAGCTTCTTGATCCCAAGTTCTGCCGCGATCCTGAGCCCGGCAAGCAAGCCTTCATATTCTGCAGTATTGTTTGTTGCTTGCTCCTTGGGAAAGTGCATTTGGATTACGTACTTGAGGTGCTCCCCGGTGGGTGCGACAAGTAGCACGCCCGCACCGGCGCCTTGCAGCGAGAAGGCACCATCAAAGTACATGATCCACTCCTTGCTTGCTTCCTTGACGGGATGCTCTTCTCGGAGTTTCTTCATCGTGTTGGCGCCCACTCCGCTATGAATTCTGCCAATGCTCGGCTCTGGATAGTTGAAGTACTTTCAAACTTGAGGCCAAAGCTTGACAGTTCCAAAGTGCCCACTCGACAATCCTGCCTGTTGCTTCTGGATTTTGCAATATCCTCTTCAACGGAAAGCGAGTGACAACTGTGATCTCATGTGCTTGAAAATAATGGCGCAGCTTCCTCGAGGCCATGAGAAGGCCGAAAAGCAACTTCTGCACGCCAGAGTACCTTGATCTAGCCCCCTGCAGAAGGGAACTGACAAAGTAAACTGGGCGCTGCACCATCTTCTTCTGTTTCTCTTCCGGCAACTGTACAGATCCATCCTTGCTGGGACCAGAGCTTGTCAGGGAAGCCCCCTGCTTGTCGCTGGACTCGCTTGCCCCGGTCGTTGGCTCATCATCTGCCTCCCTCTCCGTTACTAACGCAGCACTAACCACTTGATTGGTTGCCGCTAGATATAGCAGCAACTTCTCTTGTGGCTTAGGTTTGACAAGTGTTGGAGTCGAGGATAGGTATCTCTTCAGGTCTTGCAGCGCAGCCTCCGCCTCCGGAGTCCATTTCATTGGACCTGCCTTTTTCAAAATTTTGAAAAATGGCAGGGCGCGCTCAGCAGACTTAGAGATGAACCTATTGAGAGCAGCAACACAGCCGGCAAGTCTTCGCACATCCTTGACGCGCTTCGGGGCTTCGATCTGTTCGATGGCTTTGATCTTGTCGGGATTGGCTTCGATCCCCCTCTGGGACACAAAGAACCCGAGAAGCTTGCCGGAAGGAACTCCAAACACGCACTTCTCGGGGTTCAACTTGAGATTGACCTTGCGCAAGTTTGCAAAAGTTTCCTCCAAATCTTGAACCAAGGTTTCTTTGTCCTTGCTCTTGACCACTATGTCATCCATGTAAGCTTCTACATTTCTGTGCAGCTGTGGCTCAAAAGCATGACTGACTACTCTCGCAAATGTTGAACCAGCATTCTTTAGTCCGAAAGGCATTCGTACAAAGCAGTACGTGCCACATGGAGTAATGAATGCGGTTTTCTCTTCGTCCTCTTCTGCCATGAAGATCTGGTGGTATCCTGAGTATGCATCAAGAAATGAAAGCAGATCACATCCTGCCGTGGAGTCGACAATCTGGTCAATGCGCGGCAAGGGAAATGGATCTTTGGGACAAGCTTTATTAACATCAGTGAAGTCAATGCAAAGCCTCCATTTCCCGTTCGCCTTGTGCACGACTACTGGATTGGCTAACCACGTTGGATGGAGTACTCCTCGGACGAGGCCTGCTGCTTCCAACTTCTTGATCTCTGCTGCTATGAACTCTTGACGTTCCACCGCTTGCTTCCTGACTCTCTGCAGCGGGCCGCGTGAGGACAGACGGCAAGGTGTTGCTCAATTACTTTCACAGGAACACGGGGATGTCGGATGGTTGCCATGCAAACACATCGACATTCGCCAGCAGAAAGCAACAGCCGCTTCCTATTTAGGGTCAAGCGTGGCACTGATGGTGAAGGTACCACCAGTGCCGTCCTCCTTGGCGGCCACTTTCTTGGTCTCTGGTGCTGCTATCTTCGCCTTCTTGCACTTGCCGGTGGAGCTCGATGGTGCGTCCTCGATGGTAGCGCAGCACTCCGAAGAGGTGCGCTTGCCGGAGTAGGCATCGGAGCTACTCTTGCCGGACTTGGTCTTCTTCTTCTTCCCCCCGGGAGCTTCAGCGGCAAGTGGTTTGCGTTCTACTGCGGCTGCTGCTTCCCGGTAGATCTTGTCGGTACAGATAAGTGCATCCTTCTTGTCGCCTTGGACAGAAATAACACTTATTGGACCAGGCATCTTGAGCACATTATATGCATAGTGAGAGGCTGCCATGAACATGGCAAGCGCTGGACGGCCAAGTATCCCATTGTAGGGCAATGGGAAATCAGCAACGTCAAACGTGACTCTCTCTGTCCTGAAATTCAGCTCACTGCCAAACATCACTGGCAGTGTGATCTTACCCTTGGGCTTGCTCCTTCCCGGGTTGATTCCTTGAAAGGTACCAGTTTCTTCGAGCTCGCTGTCGGGGATCTGGAGCTTGTTGAGCACTGCGGAAGAGATCAGATTTAGGCCAGCCCCGCCGTCAACCAACATCTTCGTGACCCTGAGGTTGCGGATGGTTGGCGAAACCAACATCGGCAAGCAGCCAACCGCAGTGATGCGATCAGGGTGATCCTCAACATCAAAGACGATGGGCGTGCTGGACCACTTCAGGGGCTTGCGCGATTCGACTGATGGTTCTGCTGGATTCACCTCCCGCACCCACTGTTTGAGTTGACGGTGCGAGGTGTGCAGAGAAGCACCGCCGTCTACGCACAAAACCTCCATTGCCTTCTGAAACTCTTGCTCGTCGGTCTCATCCTCGCCCATCTCATCATCCTCATCTTCGTCTTCGTCCTTGTCGCGGCCGCGGGGAGGCCTGTCTCCTTGCCGCTGATTGGCCTTGCCGCGGCGCCCTCCCCGGGCGGGACGATTCTTGCCGGATCCTCCGCCACCTCCCCGGGCCTTCTCCTTGTCGCGACGCTCATATTCAGCTTTCTGTAGCTCTGCCATCTGCTCAACTTTCTTGCAAGCTTGGAGGTCATGGCCCTTGGTGTGATGGATCTTGCAGTACTGCTTGCCGGAGTTGTCCTGCTTGTCGGCGGCCACCACAGCCTCGCCGGAGTCACCAGCTTTGGCCTTCTCGGTGCCGCCTCCATTGCCGGACTGCTCGACAACTAGTACATCCTTAGCTTTCCTCTTTCTGTTATTCCGCCTCCGGTTCCTCCTTGCCGGAGGGGCGTCCTCACTGTCAGATCCTTCTGCTCCCGCATTCTCTCCGGGGATTTTCCTCCCCTCTTCAGCCCGTGCGCACTTGTCGGCCAGAGCGTATAGCTCGCTGACATCTCTGATTTTGCTCATCGCCATCTCCTCCCTCATCCTGCGGTTACGCACGTTCTGATGGAACGCGCTGATAACCGCGGCAGGGTGGACGTCTGGGATGTTGCGCTTCACCTGGCTGAATCTCTGTATGTACTTGCGCAGGGGTTCTCCTTCCTTCTAGCAAGCAAATGAAGATCGCTTTCCTGGCCATGGGGCTTGTGGCCGCCTGTGAAGGCACCGACAAACTGATGGCACAGGTCCGCCCACGAAGAAACGGAGTTGTCCGGCAAGTGCATGAGCCAAGATCTGACGTTGGGCTTGAGTACCAGCGGGAAGTAGTTGGCGAGGATCTTCTCGTCGCGCCCGCAGCCTCGCACCGCGATGGTGTAGACGCCGAGGAACTCGACGGATGTATCCTGCCATCGTACTTCTCGCATGCGTCGGCTTGAAGTTCTTGGTCTTTGGGCCTTTGGACTTGCCGCAGCTCACGGGTGAACGCAGGGCATCCTATCACAGACGGCAAGTCGCTGGTCTTCGGGCGCATGCATATCAACAGTGGGCCCAGCGCGCTGGTCAGACTGACGTCGCGCTTCTCTCCGACGCTTGATGCGAGTGCGAGCGTCTTTGTGCCGTCGTTCTTGGAGAACTTGGCGTTGATCGCGGTGAGCTCGCGGGTCCGACGACGCGGTGGAGTCGGTGTCGAGGTTGGCCCGGCGAGTCGGCGATCTTGGCCTTCGGGGCGGGGAGTGCACGGTAGTGGCACCCCCGCCGGTCTTGTCGCCACCGGCTTCCGCCTGAGCCTCTTGCCGCGGCTTCGACGTGCTCGTTTGCTGGGGCTTGTCGGCGTTGGCGAAGCCGACGAGGCTCTGAATGGTAATCCTCCAGACATCGATCTTGTCCGACGCTGGAGGGTAGTCTAGTAGCAGTTGGGCTCGAGCCAACGCTTCTTCTGGGGTCTTCGGCGGCGGTGGCGTGCAGCGCGAGGAGCGGTATATGCTCGGACTCTCAACTGGGTTGGAAGGAGCAGTACCCCGTCCAGGCGACCGCACCTCGCTCGTGCCAGCATGCTGGCGTGCACGCTGGTCTTGAACGCCCCGAGATCCACCAGCTTGGCCTTGCTCCAACGAGAGTACGGTGCTAGGAGCACCGTGGCATTGTCGATCCGGCCCCTCCTGGGAGGGGTGTGGTGGATGTACAGACGCTGAAGCTTGCGGGGCCTTGTCCTTGGACCTGGTGACGACGCGAGTCCCACCGCCGGCGCCCGCTCCTCCGCCGGCGTTTACCCCAACACCCGTTTGCTCCGGTGGCGGTAGGACAGTCGCAGACGGAGTGGCCACCTCCGAAGCCTTCTTCTTCGGTGGCATGTCGATGAAGATGTTGATGTAGCACGCGCGTAGACCGAATCAGGTTCGCACAAACTCGACGCCCCCTACCTGGCGCGCCAGAGATGTCGTGGGGGAGCACGAGCACCTATGGGGCAGGGGCCCCTTCTCGGTTCGGCAGGGAGCGGAGGGCGCACGAAGAGCAGATCGAGGTCGGGCGCGCGAGGGGGATTTTACCCAGCTTCGGAGCTCTCCGGAGAGGTAAAACTCCTACTGCTGCTTTGTGTTTGTATTTTGTTCTTGTTCGAAAGCGTGGGTATGCTGTGGTCTCGAATGAGTCGAACCGAACCGAACCTCTTCGAACCGAACCCCTTCTACGTGCGCATGGGCCTCCTTTTTATAGTCTAAAGGGGTCATCGACGGTGGCAGCGAGAGAGAGGGTAGAAAGGTAAGCGCGGGTTGGTACAACCACTATCAGCGATGTCCCCTACCTAACTCGACGGCGGGGACAAGGGCATTTAATGCCCGTCCGGTCGCTCAACAAAGTGCAGGAAACGACCGTTAGGGGCGCCACCGATCGCCACGATGGCCTCCTAGTCACCTTCGCTTGCCACCTCGCACCGCTAGGCTGCATAGCTACACGCCACATGCACCAGGAATGATCCTGTGGCGACACGTCGTCGGGTGAGCTGGAGCGTGGGCGCAGAGTGGTGGCTTCGCCGCGGTAAGTGCCTTGCCGCGGTATCTGTCTTGTCGCACCCGCAAGCTTGCCGCTCGCCGGGTCTTGCCGGGACGCGCGGTGCGTTGCGGCAAGTCTTCTGAAGTGCCTTTGTTGGCCTTCCCGGCAAGCTCCTCTTGCCGGGGTCTTGTCCTTCCCGGCAAGCTTCTCTTGCCGGGGCCTTGTCCTTCCCGGCAAGCTCCTCTTGCCGGGGCTTTGTCTTCAAAGTTAACACTTTGTTCTTGAATGGCAGTAAAATAGGAATGATGGAGGGTCTTGGCGGACGCCCGACAAGCCTTGCCGCAGGACGCTGCGACTGCCCGCGCACAAGTTCGGGGTACTAAGGTACCCCTACTTTAGTACACTGACACTCATTGTCATTGAAGCCTGGTTCAGGGGCTACTGAGGGAGTCCTGGACTAAGGGGTGTCCGGATGGCCGGACTATCATCATCGGCCGGACTCCAAGACTATGAAGATACAAGATTGAAGACTTCGGCCTGTGTCCGGATGGGACTTTCCTTGGCGTGGAAGGCAAGCTTGGCGATACGGATATGTAGATCTCCTACCATTGTAACCAACTCTGTGTAACCCTAGCCCTCTCCGGTGTCTATATAAACCGGAGGGTTTTAGTCCATAGGACCCACAACCATTACAACAATCATACCATAGGCTAGCTTCTAGGGTTTAGCCTCCTTGATCTCGTGGTAGATCCACTCTTGTACTACCCATATCATCAATATCAATCAAGCAGGAGTAGGGTTTTACCTCCATCGAGAGGGCCCGAACCTGGGTAAAAACATCGTGTCCCTTGTCTCCTGTTACCATCCGCCTAGACGCACAGTTCGGGACCCCCTATCCGAGATCCGCCGGTTTTGACACCGGCAGTGGTCCTTACTCTTATTCCATTGCTCGATGCTGATCAGGATGTTGTCCCAAACAATAGCTCCACTGACTAACAAATGTGTCCTTCGTCCGCTTGGGTTCAACCGGTTAGCCATCGTCCGCGATTGCTGTGATCGTGAACCTTTCATCCTGGCGCAACCTTTTCTTTAGGCCTCATCTCCTTACAGAAGTTTGGCTTGATCTGGAGGGATATAAAAGAAGAAAGAACCCTTAATATATTTACATACCAAAATAATTAATGCATCAAGTCAGCACAGGCTTAATTAATATATATACCTCGCCAGACTTTGCAATAGCTCCCTCCTCCGTTCGGTCACCGGAGCCGTCATCATGGTTTTCTTCCTCCGCCATTCGGTCACCAGAGCCGTCGTGATCTCCTTCCTCCTCCATTGTTGGATCACCGGAGCCGTCATCATCTCCTTCCTAACCATCGGTGTCATTGAGAAACGACAAGACATCACCTCCGTCGCGGATTATATCCCCCAGCAACTCTTCTTGTTCTAAGTCTCTGTCCATAGTTTCTGCAAATATTACAACATGGAAATATACAAACATGAGAGATGGATATATTAGTGGCAAACATATACCTAGCTAATATCACAACAAGGGGTGGGAGGGGGTTGGAGATCGACAACAATTTTTTTCTAGGGTTTGGGTGGCCTCGAGAGATCGACAACGCTTTTTCTTCTAGGGTTTAGGTGGCTTCGAGAGTTTATCAGGTAGGAGCGGGAGGGGGTAGGAGATCGACAACGCTCTTTTCTTCTAGGGTTTGGGTGGCCTCGAGAGTTGGTCGGGCGAGCAGACTGGGAGTAAATTTAGTAAATTTGAACTTCGTAAATTTGGTCGGGCGAGAGGGGGTTGATCAACGTCCCCCCACATGTCGAAGTTATCGGGGATACATTTCGAGAGAAAATACAACACTTGATATGTTCTTGAACAAACTTAATATGAGTTTTAATAGAAAACATTCATCAAACAAAATTACAACAGAAAAAATTTGACCAAGTTTTCATATATCATCATCATCATCTACTACAAAAAAAATTGACCAAGTTTTAATATATATATCATCATATCATCATCATCTACAAAACAAATTGACCAAGTTTTCATATATCATCATCTACTACAAAAATGTTCATCCATCCATCCATCCATATTCAAAATTTTCATATTCTACAATATCACCAAAAAAATTCTATGAACATAAAAAATTCTAACTTTTGCATATGAACATACATGCAATTTCCTTTTTTCTTAAATGTAACTTTTGCATATATGAACATACATACATAAAAAGTTTATATACAAAAAATAGACTTTTTTGTGAGCATTACGTATTCTCCAATATACAGAGCATCAATAATCTCCATTACATTGGAGGCGACGGTGAGGTCGAAGACGGCGACGATGGTTGGCGGCGGCGCTTACGAGTGGCGTGCGGGGACGGAGATGAGAAGGAAAGGAGAGGAGGCAAGGGCTCATAGCGCGGTCGTAGGGAATGACAGCGGGCTTGGGGAGGGCTTGAGGTCTCCGGAATCGGTGGCGGCAGTGACGAACAACGTTGGAAAAGAAGGGGTCGTGGACGCCGGCGTGGTGCTTCCTCGGGAAAACGAGTAGACAGAGGCGATGAGGTCGAGCACGCGGGGGGGCTTGGGCGGTCGGAACGGCAAGAGGAGTGCGGCACGTCGGGGCATGGCAGGGCAGGCGAGGGCATCGACGGCGATGGCTGATAACCCACAAGTATAGGGGATCAATTGTAGCCTCTTTCGATAAGTAAGAGTGTCGAACCCAATGAGGAGCTAAAGGTAGAACAAATATTCCCTCAAGTTCGATCAACCACCGATACAACTCTACGCACGCTTGACGTTCGCTTTACCTAGAACAAGTATGAAACTAGAAGGACTTTTTAGGTGTTGTTGGATAGGTTTGCAAGATAATAAAGAACACGTAGATAAAAATTAGGGGCTGTTTAGATAAAGAAGCAATAAAGTAAATATAGCGAGTGTGGAAAAGTGGTGGTAGGAGTTGTGGAATTGTCCCGAAACAATTGACTACTTTACTAGACCGATAGCAAGTTTTATGCGGGAGAGGCATAAGCTAACATAGTTTCTCTTCTTGGATCATATGCACTTATGGTTAGAACTCTAGCAAACATCCGCAACTACTAAAAATCATTAAGGTAAAACCCAACCATAGCATTAAAGCATCAAGTCCCCTTTATCCCATATGCCACAACCCCCATACTCGGGTTTATGCTTTTGTCACTCAAGCAACCCACTATAAGTGAATCATGAACGTATCACAACACCCTACAGCGGGAATCCCTCACACTTGCGCGACACGGAGGGCACAATAGGACAGCAACATAACCACAAGCAAATTAAACCAATCATAGCAATTCACCAATCACCAATAGGACAACGAAAATCTACTCAAACATCGTAGGATGGCAACACATCATTGGATAATAATATGAAGCATAAAGCACCATGTTCAAGTAGAGGGTATAGCGGGTTGCGGGAGAGTGGACCGCTAAATATAGATGGGGCAAGGTGATGGAGATGTTGGTGAAGATGATGGAGGTGTTGGTGTAGATCGCGGTGATGATGATGGCCCCCGGCGGTGTTTCGGCGCCACCGGAAGCAAGGGGGAGAGAGCCCCCTTCTTCTTCTTCTTCTTCTTCCTTGACCTTCTCCCTAGATGGGAGAAGGGTTTCCCCTCTGGTCCTTTGTCTCCATGGCATGGGAGGGGTGAGAGCCCCTCCGAGATTGGATCTGTCTCTCTGTCTCTCTATGTTTCTGCGCTCAAGGATTCTGCCCTTTCACCGTTTCTTATATATCCGGAGATCCGTAACTCCGATTGGATTGAAACCTTCGCTCTGATTTTTCTCCGAAAATTAGCTTTCTTGCGGCAAAAGAAGAGCGTCAACCGCCTTATGAGGTGCCCACGAGGGTCAGGGGCGCACCTACCCCCCGGGGCACGCCCCCTGCCTCGTGGCCCCCTCGGGCACTGTCTCGCATTGGTTTTTCTTCCCAAAAATCATAAATATTCCAAAAATGATCGCTGTCCATTTTTATCCCATTTGGACTTCGTTTGATATTGGGTTTCTGCGAAACATAAAACATGCAACAAACAGGAACTGGCACTAGGCATTGGATCAATATGTTAGTCCCAAAAATAATATAAAAAGTTGCCAAAAGTATACGAAAGTTGAAGAATATTGGCATGGAACAATCAAAAATTATAGATACGACGGAGACATATCAGCATCCCCAAGCTTAATTCCTGCTCGTCCTCGAGTAGGTAAATGATAAAAAAGATAATTTTTGATGTGGAATGCTACCTAGCATAATCTTGATCATGTAATCTAATCATGGCATGAATATTAAGACACGAGTGATTCAAGGAAATAGTCTATCATTTGACATAAAAACAATAATACTTCGAGCGTACTAATGAAGCAATCATGTCTTTTCAAAACAACATGGCTAAAGAAAGTTATCCCTACAAAATCATATAGTCTGGCTATGCTCCATATTCATCACACGAAATATTCAAATCATGCACAACCCCGGTTTTAGCCAAGCAATTGTTTCATACTTTAGTATTGTCAAACTTTTTCAACCTTCACACAATACATGAGCGTGAGCCATGGATATAGCACTATGGGTGGAATAGAATATGATGGTAGAGGTTATGTGGAGAAGACAAAAAGGAGAAAGTCTCACATCGACGTGGCTAATCAACGGGCTATGGAGATGCCCATTGAGGGAGTCCTGGACTAGGGGGTGTCCGGATAGCCAAACTATAATCATCGGCCGGACTCCAAGACTATGAAGATACAAGATTAAAGACTTCGTCCCGTGTTCGGATGGGACTTTCCTTGGCGTGGAAGGCAAGCTTGGCGATACGGATATGAAGATCTCCTACCATTGTAACCGACTCTGTGTAACCCTAGCCCTTTCCGGTGTCTATATAAACCGGAGGGATTTAATCCATAGGATACAACAACAACAATCATACCATAGGCTAGCTTCTAGGGTTTAGCCTCCTTGATCTCGTGGTAGATCCACTCTTGTACTACCCATATCATCAATATCAATCAAGCAGGAGTAGGGTTTTACCTCCATCGAGAGAGCCCGAACCTGGGTAAAAACATCGTGTCCCTTGTCTCCTGTTACCATCCGCCTAGACGCATAGTTCAGGACCCCCTACCCGAGATCCGCCAGTTTTGACACCGACATTGGTGCTTTCATTGAGAGTTCCTCAGTGCCGTCACGATTAGGAAGGATGCCTCTTCCCGTCTTTAAAGACGGTACCATTGCCAAAGGAGCTTTGGCCGCCGGCCAAACTATCCGGCTAGGTGGTTTTCTTATGACCGCCTGTTCGGCCGCCGCTTCGACGATGACCTCTCGGGTCATCAAAAGCAATCTTCACATCAACTCAGAATTCACCGAGCAGCTGGATCCGATGGAGCTCTCTTCCGTAAACGAGCTCTTGGATCGCATCGCCGCCCTGGGAGTCGCTACAGACTACGATCAGATTGGGCTTAAAACCGATTTGATAGAGATTAACTCTCCCAGGTTACCCACCACGTTGCGGTGGTAGAGGAAAATGCGGCGACTCTTCTTCTGTATTAAAGACCAGTTATGTCCGTACTCTTGATCCCTCCATGCCGGATTCCCGCAGAGGGACGGACGTCAATCAAGTGCTGAACCTAAAGTCAGGCAGCGGACCAGATTCGCTGGACAACGTCCAGCAATCCAAGCTTCCAAATTCGGAAACTTTTCGGCCCTTGAGCCTCAAGTTGGGTAGGGTTCCGGACTTAATTCCACCCGCCCACCCAAACATTAGCGATCTATCTCAAATCTGGCAAGAGCCCACGGAGACAGTACATCATTACTGGGCCAGATTCCTCCTGGTTATGGACAGGATAAAGGACTGCCGTGAGGAAAGCGCAATATCAATTTTCTGCAACAATTGCATGGACAAGGGAATCACTAACGCCATAAGTCGCCGTGAAATTACACGCTTCGCCGACCTGGCGTCCATAGTACGAAAGTACTGTGCGATGGAGAGTACCTGGAAAATCGAAACTAAGTTTTAGGACAATCCGGCTCCGAACACAACCCTAGTCCAAAACAAAAGGGTGCATCATGCTCAGGCACCCAGGAAAAAAAACCAAAAAGCAAAAACCCCATAAAGGGAACGGAACCGTATTGGAGGGATGGCTCAGCGGACCCTGTAAAATCCATAGTACAGAGGACGCCACTCCAACACATAGCCTTCGAGCATGTTGGATACTACGGCAGGTGGCCAAAAGTGGCGAAGAGCTTCTAGCCCCGGAGAACCAGCCCAACAGTACCGAAGACGGTATTAACAGTCTTCGAGACTTTCGCATCAAATAATATGCGGAAACGAACAATCCGCAGCCTCGCGAAGTATACCAAGTAGCAACAACAAATCCATGGGCGACACGGCTATCACCTTCAACGCCCGCGATGAACCTAAATTCGAATAGCCCGAGCACCGGCCGCATTGGTCCTCGGTCCAATAGTGGCCAGCTTTAAATCTTACCAAGGTACTCATGGATGGCGGCAGTAGTTAAACCTCATCTACGAGGAAACCCTTTGAAAAATGGAAATAGACTGCAGCCGCATTGAGCGAAGCAGCACAACCTTCAGAGGAATAATCCCTAGTCGGGAAATACGCTGCGGGAAAAATTACACTAGATGTGGTGTTCGCTCACGGACAATTACAGGTCCGAGGAGGTCACGTTCCAGGTGGCCCCGTTCAGCAGCGGATATCACGCTTTACTAGGGCGAGAGGCATTCACAATTTTCCAAGCTATACCCCATTATGGGTACATGAAGCTTAAAATGCTCGGGCCCAACGGAATAATCACTCTTGTCAGTGATCCAGACATAGCACTCCGTGCCGAAAATAAGACAGCTGCACTAGCCCTAGAGGCACTATCCGAAGCCCTAGCGGCAGAGGAACTCACTACGCTGCGCTCCACGTTGAACAGGGACGATGTGATACTCGATAAGAGATCCAAGTCCACCTCTTTTAAACCAGCAGACGAAATAGTCAAATTCCAAGTCCATCCAACGGACCCCACAAAGAAGGCCTCCATCGGGGCACAATTAAACCCTGATGTAGACGCCGCACTACAAGAATTCCTTCGGGAAAATTGGGACATCTTTGCCTGGCACCCTTCAGACATGCCAGGAATCCCACGCAGGTTGGCAGAACACAGCCTAAACATCCTAAAAGGATTCAAGCCAGTCAAACAGGCTCTTCGGTGATTTTCCGAACCCAAAAGACATGCAATGGGAGAGGAGCTAGCCAAACTATTAGAAGCCGGATTCATCAGAGACATCAAACATCCGGACTGGCTAGCAAACCTAGTAATGGTACCAAAAAAGGACAAATCCTGGCGCCTGCGTGTCGATTTTAAAGACCTTAACAAGGCTTGCCCAAAGGATCCTTTCCCCCTTCCCCGCATCGATCAAATCATCGATGCTACCGTAGGGCACGATTCATTGTGCTTCCTCGATGCATACTCCGGCTACCATCAAATCAAGATGGCGGAGATAGACTAAGCCGCAACGGCATTCATTACTCCATACGGACCATTCTGCTTCAACACAATGCCCTTCGGACTCAAAAACGCCGGCGCAACATATCATCGCATGATTCAGACATGTCTGGCTACCCAGATCGGCAAAACAGTGGAGGCATACGTAGACGATGTGGTCGTCAAGACCAAGCACGTCGCAACTCTAGTAGACGATTTGAGGCTCACATTCGACAACCTCCGAGCATATGACATTAAGCTCAATCCGGAAAAATGCGTTTTCGGCGTACCAGCCGGAAAGCTCTTGGGCTTCATTGTATTCGATAGAGGAATTGAAGCAAACCCAGCCAAGATCCGAGCTCTGTCACAGTTGGATAACCCAAAAGACCTCAAACAAATACAAAAATTGACTGGATGCGTGGTGGCTCTAAGCCGCTTCATCTCCCGTTTGGGAGAAAAGGCATTGCCCCTCTATCGCCTCCTTAGGCGCATCAACACACCGAATGGGCCGGATCTGCCACGGCGGACTCGAAGAAATAAAGGCCATATTGGCAACAAATCCGGTCCTGGCCGCGCCCAACTTGGGCGAACCAATGTTGTTATATATCGCGGCAACACATCAAGTTGTAAGTGCGGTGCTCGTCGTCAAACGAGAAATAGAAGGGCACAAATTCCCTCTTCAAAAACCAGTGTACTACGAATCCACTGTCTTAACTCCATGCAAGTCCAGGGGACCCACATTATCAAAAGATAGCGTACGCGGTGTTCATGGCATCCCGGAAGTTGCGACACTACTTTCAAGAGTGTTCGATAACAGTGGCCTCCAAAGTACCTCTCAACGACATTATAAACAACCGCGACGCGACGGGCAGGATTGCAAAATGGGCCATTGAGCTCTTACCATTCGACATAACCTACAGACCACGGCGAGCTATAAAGTCGCAAGCCTTGGCCGACTTCATCGCTGAATGGACTGAAGCCAAACTCCCTAAAGAGTACGGCGCATACTCCAATTGGATCATGCACTTCGACGGCTCTAAAATGTTGGCCGGCTTGGGGGCTGGCGTCGTCTTGAAGTCCCCAACCGGAGACACAGTCCAATACGTACTTCAAATAATGTACACGGACTCCAACAACACAGCCGAATACAAGGCCCTTCTACATGGTCTCCGGATGGCAATCTCCATGGGCATTCAATGCCTAGAGGTCCGCGGGGATTCAAACCTCGCAATATCCCAAGTAAATGGAGACTTTGATGCCAAAGATCCCAAAATGGCAGCCTACCGCAACGCTGTCTTAAAAATGTCAGCTCGGTTTGAAGGACTCGAATTCCAGCATGTAGCCCGGGATAATAACCAGGCGGCCGACGTGTTGGCGCGCATCAACGCATAAAGCGACGCCGTCCCTCAAACATCTTCTGGGCGGCTCTTTAAGCCATCCGTAGTATGGGAAGAGGAGTCCGGAAACAACAATCCGAAACCAACCGCACTGCCCAACACCGAACATTCTGACACAACCGGTGGCTCAGTGAATGAAATAACATCTTCAGCCCACGAAATAATGGCAGTCATTGCCCCGTGGACGGAACCATTTCTAGCCTACTTAATTAGACAGGAACTCCCTGAAGACCAAAATGAGGCCCGCTATATCGTACGGTGATCTAAAGCCTACAAGGTCCATGAGGGAGAGCTTTATAAGAAAAGCACAACCGGAGTCCTTCAAAGGTGCATCTCCGAAGAGGAAGGGCGAAATCTGCTGGCTGAAATTCACGCCGGACTCGGCGGGCACCACTCCGCAGCCCGGGCCCTTGTAGGCAAGGCCTTCCGTACAAGATTTTATTGGCCGACCGCCCGGGCAGATGCTCAGGACTTAGTCCAACGATGCATCGGGTGCCATCTTTTTGCTAATCAAAGCCACATGCCACCCACCGCCCTCAAAACTATACCCATCACCTGGCCGTTCGCGGTCTGGGGGCTTGACATGGTTGGACCCCTTAAAGGGGGAACCCACAAGCAAAAGTACTTATTGGTCATGGTGGACAAATTCACCAAATGGATAGAGGCCAAGCCAGTTAAAACGGCCGAATCCGGACCTGTGATAGACTTCATATCCGGGGTAGTACACCGTTATGGCGTCCCCCACAGCATCATCACCGACAACGGCACGAACTTCACAGCCGACGAGGTTAAACTCTGGTGCAAAAATATCGGCATCAAGCTCGACTACGCTTCAGTCTATCACCCTCAAACTAACGGTCAAGTCGAACGAGCAAATGGTCTAATCATGAGCGGCATCAAACCCAGATTAGTGCGGTCCCTCATGGAATCTAACACGCACTGGGTAGAGGAGCTTGACTCCGTACTCTGGGGGCTGCGGACCACGCCAAACCGTACTACCGGATTCACACCATTTTCTATGGTATATGGCGCAGAGGCAGTTTTGCCCTACGATATAATTCATGACTCACCTCGCATGCGCATGTACGAGGAAAGAGAGGCCGAGTTGGATCAGCAAGACAGTTTGGACGCCCTAGAAGAGGAACGCGACATGGCAAAAGCTCGTTCCGCATTCTATCGGCAGTAGGCTTGAAGATATCAAAGCAGAGAAGTACGAGCCAAAACTTACAATGTTGGCGAACTAGTTCTACGCCTGCCGGACAAGAAAAAGGACAAACTCAAGCCCAAATGGGAAGGTCCTTCATCATCGACCAAGTCGACCGGCGGAGCATACCGTCTGCAAGCGCATCGGACAACCGACTCGATCCGAACCCATGGAATGCAGCCCGCCTCCAAGATTCTCGCCTAAGCGCCGAGTCGAGTTCGTCTCCTTCCTCCGTCCACATTTTATACTTCAGTTGTCTTTTGTTTCTCTCTTTTCTCCTCCCCTTTTCATAGAGCCTTTGAGGGCTGATCTGCGCATTGTCCGCACACACTTGACGTGCTACTCGCACTCATTAGACCTGGGGGCTTCTTTAACAGAAGCTTATTTATACGGGCTTTATGCCCAACACATGTGTCAAACTTCCGCATGTACCTTTTATTCACCATCATATGCATTGATATGACTTAAGTTTTGGCCAAGCAGGGTTGCCTGGCTCCTGTGCTTACCCATACGTTCCCGATTGTTCGACTAGGAGGTAAAGGGAGCACCTCTGTGATTATTCTTGCGGGTCAGCGGATGTGTACCTCGGTGGGTGAAGCAAAGCTAGCATTCTTAAGGAATATTCGGTCGGTGACTTGAAAGATGATTTTTACCTATCTATTTATCTGCCCCAGATGCTTTTACCTTTTTCGCAGTCGGACATGCACTTTAGGGCATGCCTCCCGAGAAAGGAACCCTTAACGGAACTATTCTCCCTGGAAGATGTTTCTTACTAACCATGTAATATAACATAACTAGTTGGGCACTTGTCTGATAAAGCACTAATGACCCCTACACCTGGTCTCCATGCATGCTCCGGTTTTTGCATAACCGCGAGGGTATTCGGACACACTCCGGACCGTTGGGTCCCGAGGTTGAAGCGAAAAGGTCCGCAAAGACAAACGATCTACAATCCGGCTAGAAGGCATTATACATGTCATTTTAAAATACATCGTCAAATTGACTGATTGTACTCCTGTTCAATCCCATCTAACAGGCTGTCTAATTTACAGTCCCGTTGGGAATACTTAGCGGCCAACTCTACTTGGCCGTACATTAAGCTCACAGGGATCTTCTTCCCATCAGGCCCCACAGGTCTGACCTCGGCCATGTGGTTCGGATCCGCCTTCGTGTACCGCGTCTTCACCATGGCCCAGGCCTCCCTGGCGCCTTGACGGCAAGCCGATATCTTCCACAGATGGAAGCGCTGCCGTGCTCCCTGAAGCTTCTTCGCAAGCCCTCCAAGATCCTCGGGTAGGGAGACGGACGGCCATAAGTCCTGGGCGACGCCACTCATCGCCTGCCGAACACGTTCGTGCAGTTGCAGCAACTCGGGAAGTTGATCACCCGTTGAACCGGGCATTTCCTCCGCAGGGCGCCCTGTGAGCACACCTATAGACACATTTCTGTCAATCAACTTCCTCGCCGAACTCTTCTTTTCAAAAGAGTTTGCTCAAGCACTTACTGTAGATGCCGCGACGAAGCCGCCGATTCTCCTTCTGGTCGGACGGCTGGACCCGAACATCTTTTAGTTCTTCGCCCAGCTGGGTGTTGGCATCTTGGAGTTTGTTCCGCTCCTGCTGCACCCTCATAAGCACCTTCTCGCCGGCCTTCAGCTGCCGTAGCAGATGTTGCTTGTCCGGATCTAGTCCGGCGCCCTCTGCAATATTATTATCAAACTTATACGCATGCCGCACGCCATAAACCACTTATCTTTTTGAAATATGTGTTACCAGAGGGGATCTCCGTGTCTCCTCCTGCGGCGGCTAGTGCGGCCTCAAGTTGGGCCTTGCACTCTTGAAGCTCCTGGGACAATTGGGTATTCTTCTCCGTAAGATCCTGCATATCAAATGATCCTTAAATCAGTTATTCTAACTACTTTAAGTCTCGGGGCTACTGGCATGTATCACTATTAAAATTCCTTACCCGTATGTCTTTCGCATACTGCTCCATGGCTCTGGTTAAACCATCTTGAGCGGCACGGAGGTGCGCTTCTCCCGCATTAAAGGCATTCAACGCCTCTGGGGAGAAACACGCGTCACGAAGAACTGTCCGGCGGTGCCTGTGATTCATGGCGCTCTCCACCTCAGACCTGGTGGCGGACAGCCTGTCGGCATCCTCCGTTGGAGGAGCATCCGACTCGCGCCTTGCGCTAGCCTCCCCCTCCGGACCTGGCGTTGGAGCCTGGCTGGCGGAAGCTTGGTTGGCAACCTCTCCGGGCACAGTCCGGCAAGCGCTCTTTCTCCTGGAAAAGTCATGAGCATTAGTACACCTCCCAAGAATCTTTCCCTTAAAAACGGCGGCGTACTATACCGTTGCGGCGACGTTTCGGTTCGCACCGCACCCCTCTTCTGCCTGCTGGGCCGAACTGACCCTTGTCGGTCAGCCGCCGCGGGTTCGGCTTCCCGCCTTGAAGGCACCTCCTGCAAGACACCGTTGGTATACGGTGGTTAGAGATAAGCATGGAAGAAGTAATGGTGTCAGGACTCCGGTCATTATTACCTGGGAAGCCGGAGATAAACCGGGGTAGTCAGCCGTAATGGCGACTAGAGCATTGTCCATGCTGAGTTAGTGGAACACCCCGTCAATTAGCTCCACCTCTATGTCTCGATCCTCTCCGGAGGCCGGATCAAGGGATCTTCCCGGATCCTCGGGCTGTGGAGTCGGACTGTGTATGCCCTCCACATCCCGGTGCAGTTCCTTCGTCGAAATCATAAAGTAAGACACTTAACTTTGAAAGCACGGATCGAATAGATAGACATCCGCTTATCCAGCTCCAAGGGTTATTCATGGAGAATCCATTTAATGGACTCGTGCGGAGCAAGTCCTGCTTCTCCCCCTTGTACAAGCCGGACATGATCTTTACCAGATCGGCAGCCGATCCCGGTCCCTTGCGGTCGTGACGGGTGGCGTCATTCTCCCCGTTGAAATCCCACATAGGGTGGCCCCTATATTGGAGCAGCTGCACCCCTCGCATAATGCACATGGCCATGACTCCAATCATGGTCAATCCGGAATGGGCCAGCAACCTTATCCGACCCATCAGATATTGGACGCTCCTATCATCTTCTCGTTGAGGGCTTCGCGGGCGCCAACTCAAGCTTTTCTTCAGAGGAGCGTTGCTGAACTCCGGGAGGCCGATCCGAACTGGGTCCGGCAGTGGAGCGTCTTCCATATAAAACCATTCCGAAGGCCAGTCTTCAGGTGCCTTCTTCGGGGTTCCGGATAGATATCCGGCCCCGGCGATGCGCCATATTTCGGCTCCGCCCACTTGATATATCGACCCCTCATGAGAACGGGGTACGAGGTAGAACAATCTCTTCCACAGCCCAAAATGGGGCTCGATGCCCAAGAACAGCTCACAAAGAGCTACAAAACCCGCAATGTGCAAAATGGAGGCAGGTGTAAGGTGATGAAGCTGGAGTCCGTAGAACTCCAGGAGCCCCCGGAGAAACGGATGTATGGGAAATACGAGCCCCCTTATTAGATAAGGGACGAAGCACATCCGCTCTCCTTTGGAGGGATTGGGGGTGTTCTCCGCCTGCTTTCCACCTTTGTAGGTGGCCAGTCCGGCTCGAACAGGGACCATGAAGGCCGGAGGAAGGTATCCCTCCACTTGGAGCATCACCAGCTCGCTGTGTGGAACTGAACATCTCCTCCAATCTCCTGGCTGAGGGCTGGGAGCGTGAGAGGAGGAGCTGCGTCGACTGTCCATGATGGAGTGGATTTTTGTCAGAGGCGCTCCGATGAGTACTCGCGGAAGGAGGATGGTGTGGTTTGGATCTAGATCCTTGCCTCTCTTATAGGCAGCTTATTCGTGTAGCTTTGGGGGAAAATGTAAAAATACCCTGGCTTTTCACATTCATGCGACACGTGGAAGAGGGCCATTATTGGACGTGGAAGCCGAGGGCAACATTTATAGGGAAGCCGGACACTATTCGGCAAGCACATGGAATTTGGGGGAGAACCCGCCTTGCAATGCCGAAGACAATATACGCGCCGAACTCGTCGTCATTGAAGCCTGGTTTGGGGGCTACTGAGGGAGTCCTGGACTAGGGGGTGTCCGGATAGCCGAACTATCATCATCAGCCGGACTCGAAGACTATGAAGATACAAGATTAAAGACTTCGTCCCGTGTCCGGATGGGACTTTCCTTGGCGTGGAAGGCAAGCTTGGCGATACGGATATGAAGATCTCCTACCATTGTAACCGACTCTTGTTATAACCCTAGCCCTCTCCGGTGTCTGTATAAACTGGAGGGATTTAGTCCATAGGACACAACAACAACAATCATACAATAGGATAGCTTCTAGGGTTTAGCCTCCTTGATCTCGTGGTAGATCCACTCTTGTACTACCCATATCATCAATATCAATCAAGCAGGAGTAGGGTTTTACCTCCATCGAGAGGGCCCAAACCTGGGTAAAAACATCGTGTCCCTTGTCTCCTGTTACCATCCGCCTAGACGCACAGTTCGGGACCCCCTACTCGAGATCCGCCGGTTTTGACACCGACACCCATCAATTGATGTCAATGTGAGGAGTAGGGATTGCCATGCAAAGGATGCACTAAGAGCTATAAGTGTATGAAAGCTCAAACTGGAACTAAGTGGGTGTGCATCCAACTTGCTTGCTCATGAAGACCTAGGGCATTTGAGGAAGCCCATCGTTGGAATATACAAGCCAAGTTCTATAATGAAAATTCCCACTAGAATATGAAAGTGACAATATAGGAGACTCTCTATATAAAGAACATGGTGCTACTCTGAAGCACAAGTGTGGTAAAAGGATAGTAACATTGCCCCTTTTTCTTCTTTTTTTGGGTGGGCTTCTTTGGCCCCACTTTTTTTATTTAGGCTTCTTTGGCATCTCCCCCTTTTTTATAGGGCAATGCTCTATAATGATGATCATTACACTTTATTTACTTACAACTAAATATTACAAATCAATACCCGAACAAAGATATGACTCTATATGAATGCCTCCGGCGTGTACCGGGATGTGCAATAATCTAGCATAGCAAAGATATAAAAAATGGACAAGCCATGAAAACATCATGCTAGCTATCTTACGATCATGCAAAGCAATATGATAATGAATGCTCAAGTCATGTATATATGATGATGATGGAAGTTGCATGGCAATATATCTCGGAATGGCTATGGAAATGCCATGATAGGTAGGTATGGTGGCTGTTTTGAGGAAGATATAAGGAGGCTTATGTGTGATAGAGCGTATGGTATCACGGGGTTTGGATGCACTGGCAAAGTTTGCACCAACTCTCGAGGTGAGAAAGGGCAATGCACGGTACCGAAGAGGCTAGCAATGATGGAAGGGTGAGAGTGCGTATAATCCATGGACTCAACATTAGTCATAAAGAACTCACATACTTATTGCAAAAATTTATTAGCCATTGAAACAAAGTACTACACGCATGCTCCTAGGGGGGAGGTTGGTAGGAGTTAACCATCGCGCGCCCCGACCTCCACACAATGGATGACAATCAAAAAAATATCTCATGCTCCAACTTCGTTACATAACGGTTCACCATGCGTGCATCCTACGGGAATCACAAACCTCAACACAAGTATTTCTACTAATCCACAGTCACCCACTAGCATGACTCTAATATCACCACCTTTATATCGCAAAACTATTGCAAGGAATCAAACATATCATATTCAGCGATCTTACAAGTTTATGTAGGATTTTATGACTAACCATGTGAATAACCAATTCTTGTCATCTCTCTAAATAGATATAAGTGAAGCAAGAGAGTTTAATTCTTTCTACAAAAGATATGCCCACGCTCTAACAAATATAAGTGAAGCAAAAGAGCATTCTACAAATGGCGGTTTTCTATGTGAAGAGAAACAGGCAATCCAAACTTCAAATGATATAAGTGAAGCACATGAAGCATTCTATAAAGCCATAGTCAAAAGTTTAAGTGAAGTGCAATGAGCATTGTATAAATCAACCAAGGACTATCTCATACCAGCATGGTGCATAAAAGAAAAGTGAAAACTAAATGCAAAAGACGCTCCAAGACTTGCACATATCGCATGAACGAAACGAATCCGAAAACATACCGATACTTGTTGAAGAAAGAGGGGATGCCTTCTGGGGCACCCCCAAGCTTAGACGCTTGAGTATCCTTGAATATTTACTTGGGGTGCCTTGGGCATCCCCAAGCTTGAGCTCTTGCCTCTCCTCCTTTTCCTCATATCGAGACCTCCTCGATCAAACACTTCATCCACACAAAACTTCAACAGAAAACTCGGTAAGATCCGTTAGTATAATAAAGCAAATCACTACTCTAAGTACTGTTGCAAACCAATTCATATTTTGTGTTGTCATTGTGTCTACTGTAACATAGCTTTTTCATGGCTTAATCCACTGATAGAAATTGATAGTTTCATCAAAATAAGCAAACTATGGATCAAAAACAGAATCTGTCAAAAACAGAACAGTCTGTAGAAATTTGAACATTGACTATACTTCTGGTACCCCAAAAATTCTACCAAATTAGGAAAAATAAAAAATTTGTACAGCAAGACAGTGCAAAAAGTTTCAGAACCGTTTGGCATTCCAGTAAAAAATCTAAAATCGCGCCCTACAGCCAAAGTTTCTGTCCTGCACCGTACAAACCAACAAGCATTGTAAACATCCTAAAGGCAAACCTTGGCACACTATTTTTATAATACAATGGAATTGTACAAGGGGATAATTATTTTTGATGAAAAGTTTATGTAATCAAGATTCACAACGTTTCCGTGAGCATGAACAAAGTTCAAGGAGCTCCCCCACTTCAACAATGCTTGTCTTTCTCACTTTCACTTTTTTGAAAAGTTTTGGGTTCCCCTCTTTATTTATTTTTGTTTTTAAACTTTATGAAAGCACACAACAGAAATAAATGACTCTCTAAAACTTCCGGGTTGTCTCCCTGGCAGCGCTTTCTTTAAAGCCATTAAGCTAGGCATATAGTGCTCAAGTAATGGATCCACCCGGGTCCCAAGGTATATCAAAGCCAATTTTAATTAACAATGATTTGTGATTTAGTAGTGAGCACAAAGTAACAAATATCATGCAACAACAAAGTCTAACTCTCTTCCTATGCATCGCCATGTCATAAAAGAACAATTCATACACTGTAAGTGCATCTAGTGCCCCTTAGTGATTTTGGTGTATTGAAGACTTATAGGTTAAGGGACTAATGTGTTTATGAGTGTACACAGGTCTATAAGTCTATGAGGAGTTTGATATTTACAGAGAAAGTCGACCCCTAAAAATGAATATCTTCGACTGAAGATTTTGGTATTCCTGAAGACTTTCATGATGACTTTGAAAGTGAAGAAATTGGTGTGTCCGTGAAGACTTGATATTCATGCGAGGAATATGAAGCTTGAAGACTTTCGTTTTCATAGTTTTGTTTTTCTCTTTCTTGAGTCATAGTAAACACCGTGCATTGTTAAAGGGGTCAAGGAAATACTAAGGAAAAATTTCCATGTGATGCTCAACTCAAAATCCTACACCTACCAATCCCTTGAGTGAAGCCATTGGAAATCTCATACAGATTCGATCAATTTCTTGATGTGAGAGCGAAGTTCTTCTCGTTCTTTGTGGAATTTATTCGACTAAGGAGTTAGGAATTCGCCAGTCTGAATTGCCTACGATGAGGAACATGATAATACGAGGAATTTGAGAGTCAAATTCCCGACCGTTCTTGTGCTATGCGCCACCTGTCCCAAAATATCTTATCCACATAACGGTCATATCATTGAAGGGCATTTATGTCTTATCATGTCGGGCTGCTCCTAGGCTATAAATAGCCGCCCCTACAACCACTAGCTGGTTGGCTGCTCGAGAGAAACCGACACTTGTCATTTGAGAGCAACCCATCCCCCAAGGACTTTGAGTGAAAATCATCGAGTGAGGAAAATCCAAACCCAAACACCCACAAACCCAAAGTGATTGATCATCACTGAAGAGATTGATCCTGCGTGGATCCAATGCTTGTTACCTTTGAAGACTGTGCTTCTTCGAGACGGTTAGGCTTCATGGTCTAGAGCATCCAAGAGGAATTGTTGATCGCCGAGTGACCAAAGTCTGTGAAGGTTTGGAAGTCGCCTGAAGACTTACCATGAGTGATTGGGCCGGGTCATGTGACCTTAGTTCAAGGAGAATCTGGCGAGGACTTGGTGTCTGAGCTGCGTGCTTTCGATGGTGGGTGTCCGGGACTGTGTGTCCTCGAGTTTAAATACTCAGCCGCTCCAACCAGACATACAACTGAGACAGCAGTTGGAACTGGTCTACCAAATCATTGTCTTCACCAACCCTACTGGTTCTATTTCCTCAACTCTTCCATTTCCTCATTGCTGTGTTGAGTAGTTGTTCATATCTGTGTTTGAAGACATTGACTGAAGAGTTTCTCAATTTCCTCAGTTCAATTTCTTCAGTCTGTTTGTCTTCATCTTGTGCTATCCTGTGTTTACGCTTTCTGTACTCTGTGTTTGTCTTCATTTCATCATGATGACTGTGTATGTCTTCTGTTATGCTTAATTCTGAGTACTTATTCCGCTGCAAGTAGTTCTTCTCTAAGGAATTTCCTCACCGGCAAATTCCTTAGTGAAGAATTCATAAAAATCGCCTATTCACCCCCCCTCTAGTCGATATAACGCACTTTCAATTGGTATCAGGGCAAGGTACTCCCTTGTTATGTGTGATTTTTGTTTAACCGCCTGGAGTTTTAGTTATGTCGACCGCAGGTATGATCAAGGTCTCTGCTGGGTGTCCTACCTTCGATGGCACGGACTACCCCTACTGGAAGAATAAGATGCGAATGCATCTTGAAGCAATTGACAACGATCTCTGGTACGTTGTGGAAAATGGTGTTCCCTCAGTCACACCTTCCCTGAACGCCGCTGATGTGAAGAGATTCAAGCAACTCGATTCTCAAGCGAAGAATATCATATGTGGTCATCTGAGTAAAGGGCAGTATGGTAGAGTGAGTGCTTTGGAAACTGCTAAGCTTATCTGGGACAGGCTCTCCAAAGTAAGCGAAGGTGTCTCAACTCAGCGACTCTCGTGTTGGCGTTCTTCGCAATCTCTTCAACCACTTCAAAAGACTCGACAATGAAAATGTTGACAAACCTTGATCGCCTCACGATATCTCAAATGAGCTTCAGCGCTCGGTGCCCTTGACATCACCGATCATGAGGTGGTGAAGAAATTCTGGGATCACTCGATTCGTCATTTGACACTCTGGCACTAATGATTCAAGAGCATGCTGATTACAAGTCACTAGATCCCGCTGATATCCTCGAGAGGCTAAATACTCATGAGTTCCAGCTTGCTGAAAAGAGAGATCTCTATGGTTCAAGCTATGGCAAACCACGTGCTCTAAAGGCCAAGGCAGTGTCTGAATCTGAGTGTGAAGATTCTGGTAGTATCCTTGGTGACCCTGAAGAATTGAGCCAGGAGCTAGTGCTGCTCGTGAAGAAGTTCCAGAAATTCTCCAGACGTGGTCGCTTTGGAAAATCTTCAAGGAGCAGTGATTCCTCATCAAGTGACTATAAGAGAAGGCTATGCCACAAATGCAAGAAGCCTGGTCACTACATTCAAGATTGTCCTCAGTGGGACAAGGAACTAAAGAAGAAGAAATACAAGGATTACAGTTCTGATGATGCCAAGAAGAAGAAGAAATCTTCAAAGTCCTCATCATCAAAATCCTCGAAGTCTTCATCCCACAAGAAGAGCAGCTCCAAGAAGGCTCAGGCATTCATTGGCAAGGAAATGGATTCTGAGGCTGAATCTGAGGACAATGAGGAAGAAGAGGAATCAGGAGTGCGAGTCGGTGTGGCGAGTCTAGCTCTTGCTACCGCATTTATCGACAAGTCTATCTTCAACTCTGAAAAGCTGGCAACACCAACAACGCTGATGAAGGCAATGATGACTATGCCCCCACCTCTTTGCTTCATGGCAAAGGCTGCTAAGGTAACTAAATACCCCTCCTCTGAATCAAGTGAGGATGAATCTGATGAAAATCTTAAGCCTAGCTACTCTAAACTTGCTAAGATTGCTGTGAAACAACAAAAGGCTATCGAAAAACTTCAAAACATGCTAGACAAAAGTGATGATATGTTGGGTGAAGAAATGGACCGCACTAAAGACTTAACTGAAAATCTTCAAAGACTTCATTCTAAGTTTGACAACCTTCAGAGTCATCATAAACCACTCTTAACTGATCATGAGAAGCTTTCTTCTGAATCTCTTCAAAGAAAGCAAGATCTTGAGAAGCTAAGAGTAAGTTACGAAGATCTTCAGAAGGAGCGCGATTGATTACTTGCTCAACAAATCAGCGCCACTCAGGAACAATTTGATCCTCCATGTTTAAAGTGCATTGAACGTGAATCTGCTAATTCTTCACCTGAATGTTCAAATGCTTCAAATGTTACAAATTCTTCACCTGCCTCTGCTATCACTAATTCCTCATATGAGGACATTGCTAGTATCACTGACAATGCAGTGCTGAAGGAATTGTAGATGACAGGCATGTACAAAAGCCTCAAAGGGCATCAGACTCTTTGTGATGTGCTTAAAAAGCAGATCCTCAACAGAAACCCTAGGAAAGAGGGTATTGCCTTTGAGAGGAAACTCAATGATGATGGAACATATTGGAAGCCTAAGTAGTACCCCAAAACCTCATGGGTTGCTGCAATGGGACATCCAGTTGATCCATCTAACTTATCTGGCTTTACATGTGAATCTCCTCATTCTTCTGATGAGTCATTTGACTCCAACTATAAACTGTTCAAAAATCAGAATGGTGAAGTATTTGCTAGATATGTTGGCACTAACTGCAGGAACGGTTCCCCTATGAAGAAAATCTGGGTTCCCAAAAGTTATGTTGAAAGTCTTCAGGTGAATGTCCTCATGACACCACCAGTGAAGAACAGGAACCCCAGATCAAACTCTTCATATGGACCAAATTCTTCATATGGATCAAAGTCCTCATACGGACCAAATTCCTCACATGGATCAAATTCCTCAAAAGGATCAAAGTTCTCATATGAACATCATCGTGCTAACAACTCTGTTTCGCAGGGTAGAGCTAAGGGCTATGAATATGAGCATTATTCTTCAAATCATTATGTTCATAAGTCCTCGAAGAATTTCTATGCTTATTCATATGCTTACCCTAACCCCTCTTATGTGAAACGAAATGGTTTGGCATCTTTGCCACTGTTGTGGGGCTGGGAGCACGAGCACCTATGGGCGAGGCCCCTTGGCCCGGCAAGGGAAGCGGAGGCGCGCGAAAAGCGATCGGCGGCGCGCGGGGATTTACCCAACCGGAGCTCTCGGAGAGATAAAACTCCTACTGCTGCTTTGTGTTTGTATTTTGTTCTTGCTTTCGGCGTGGGTATCTTGTGGTCTCGAATGAGTCGAACTGAACCGAACCCCTTCTCGTCTTGCCTGGGCCTCCTTTTATACTCCAAAGGGTCACCGAAGCGGTGCTGTTGAGAGAGAGGGTAGAAAGGTAAAAGCGCAGGTTGGTACAACCACATCCTTGATGTCCCTACCTAACTCGGCGGCGGGGGACCACGAGCATTTAATCTCCGTCTGGTCGCTCCAACGGTGCGAGAAGCGACCGTTAGAGGCGCCACCGATCGCCACGATGGCCTCCTAGTCACCTTCACTTGCCACCTCGCACGCTAGGCTGCACGACCACCTGCCACGTGCACGGGAGTGATCTGCGGCGACACGTCGTCGGGTGAGTGGGCCTTGGTGCAGTGGTGGCTTCACTGACAAGCGCCTTGGCTGGCCTTCCGGCAAGCTCCTCTTGCGGGGTCTTGCCCTTCGGCAAGCTCCTCTTGTCGAGTCTTGTCCTTCCGGCAAGCTCCTCTTGCGGGGCCTTGTCTTCAGTGAACACTTTGTTCTTGAATGGTAGTAGATGAGAATAGCGGAGGGTCTTGGCGGGCCTTGGCAAGCCTTGCCTTGGGGCCTTTGCATTTGCTCGTGCACAATTCGAGGTACTAAGGTACCCTACTCTAATACACGAGAGGAGCCCGGGACTGGGCCATACGGTGCAGCGCTGTTGGGCCGGGCCCAAAAGCAGGCTGCAGGCGCGCGCGGCTGGGTCGGACCAGATCCACTCCAGAATCCACGCGTCCTCTCGTAGCAGCCTGCGCGTCAATCAGCGGCGTCGTGGGAGAGGTCGTGGGCAATCTTAAATCCAGAAATGCATAGCGTTCACCTCCCTGTTTATAAGCGGAGGAAATAGGGCGTTCCCCACCTTCGCCACTTGCGGTTCCTTCCTTGAAAGCTCCGCCGCTCCCTCCGCTTCCCAAGCGAAAGAGCAGCGCTCCGCCGCCCGTCGCGCTATCGCTTCGCCTTCGCGCTCCCCGCCGCTTCCGCCATGGCTCGAAGACCAGCAAGGCGAGAAAGTCGGCGGCGTGCGGCTTGAAGCGCTGCGCAAAGCGGCTGCTTTTCCCGAGCTCACCCGAAGCGCTGCGGGAGGAGTTCTACCTCTTCGGTCGGCCGAGCGCGGCGCATCGCGCGCCGGTGCTTTCTTTGAGGCTTCGTCAGCGGTGCCCAAAAGGTACTATTTCTTTCCGGTGTTCTTCTATGCGGGCTCTGCCCACCTTTTGGTTCTTCTGCGACATCGCGAACACCTCGGGTTTCATCTTCTTGATTTCACCCCAACGCCGTTACGACAATGGCGGTTTCGCTTACACCTCTGCGAGAACTTTGTTGGCATCCACCGAATGTCGCTCTTTTTAGCCATTATTTCACCCCGAGCGAGAAAGAGAGCCATTGGCTGGCGGAATCGCTGGACCTCATGAATCGGCATGAAGGAGGTGTATCGATGGGCGAGCTCCGACAAGTGGGATGAGTGGAGGCGGAATGGTGCTGGATCTGTGATGCCAATCCGCAGCCATTCACCAACCTGCGCCCGAGCTTCGGTAGTTCGCGGCAGCGGCTAGGCGCTTCTGTTGCGGGCAGCGCAAAGCTGAAGATTGCCACCACCGAATCCTCCGGCTCGAGCTTGCGGAGCTCACAGCGAGGCGGTGGCGCGGATTTCGCCGCCGTCGCGCCGCCCCTCTGCGAAGAGAGCCCGCTGGCAGTTTGGCGGCCGGCGAGATATCATGAGGCTGCGCCGGGCCTCAATTTCAATTTCACGATTCACGGAGCTTGGCGGGATCTTTGAGGAGCTGTTCAAGCACGGCGCGACCATCGAGTGGTTCGAGGCTGCCGCGAGCGTCATCCCATTGTGCAACAACTCCTGCGTGATCGCATCTGCTATAATGATGCAGTCGCGATTCGCGCGGAATAATCCCAACTTGGATGGAGCCGCCCGGCGGCGTCGTGCAGCAATTCTTCGATGGCTTGCGGAGTAGCAGTCAACTCCGGCGGCGAGAGGCTCCTCACCGCGCCACCACCGAAAGCGAGATCGCTACGCCGCCACGGGGCGAAGGCGGCAGCGGCTGCCGCCCTTGGTGAGTTCGGCTTCCGCTGGAGGAGGCAGGCGGCGGCGGCAAGCCTTGCCGGCGAGGAGGACCTTGCCGAGAGGTCGTTGGCGAGGGCCAGGCGGGCAGGCGAGCCCGCCGAGGCGCAAGTGGCCAACCGTCTTGAGCAGCATGGCCGGAGCCCAGCGCAACCCCAATTCCAACCAAGCGCCTCCGTCGAGGTGGAATCTGGCGGGAGGGCAGGCCGTCTAGCGAAGCGGCGCCGTGGGACCACGCTCCGCAGGGTGGGTCCCAGCTGTGCCGTCGGCCAGTGAGGTCTTCCCGGGCCGTCACGCTGATCTGCCGCAACTCCGGCAAGCGTCGAAGGAACCTACTCCTCTGCCACACCGCGGAGAGGGTGCGGACCGACCTCTCGTGTTGAGCTCCTCCGATGATGACAAAGAGGAGGAGGAGGAGAATAAGACTTTCTTCTCGCTGTTCTTGATTTTCTTGATCTTTGTTGTTTCTTGTCTTGCATCGATCTTCTTCTCCACGAACCTTGTTCCTTTTCAGGACTCTGGCGAGAAGCGGCGAAGAGGCCAAGGTCCCGTGGTTGACATCGAGGGCGATCCTGCCGTGACAGCGAGAGGACACGTTCGAGACCACCTTAGCGGATCCGGTTCCTTCTCCTCGCAGCAGCCCCCAGCCTGGCCCCAGTAAGTGTTTGGTTCACTTCTGTTGTGGGGCGCGCATGGATCTTCTTCTTTGCTGATATCTTGATGGTTGATTTATTTGTATAGGGCGAGCAAGCCCACGGGAGCAACGAGGCCACCCGGAGGTCTTTGTCGGCTGACTCGCCGCCAAGGCGATTCCCGACAAGGATCGCTCCTGGCAAGGGAAGGAGTCCCACAAGGGGCGGAACCAGTGAGCCCCCAGTGGTGGAGCCCATGGTCACGGAGCCCAGCACAGGTAACCCTCTTTGTCGGAAACCTTCCCTTGGATTCCTCTTCTTCTGATCTTCTTTCTCTTTTTTTTGGATATTTGCTTAACTTCTTCTTCCTCTCCCTGTTCTCAGATCCCCCTCTCACAGATCCGATGGGCCGAGGCCACCGCGAGGAAGGCAGCAACAACACTTGATGGCTTGCTTGTTGACGAGGAAGATGCAGTGTTGATGAACCCGCCGGCGAGGAAGCTGCCAAGGCGGCTGGCCTTGCGGGAGCTGGCGAGGACCAGCGATCGTCTTGGCGACCGGAGGGGCGCAGGGCGCAAGGTGCTGCACCGACCCGCTGACCCCTCCGCCGCCCGTTGCAGGGCTCAGAGGAGCCCGATGACGCATACTTGAAGGCGGCGTATACATCAAGTTTCCACAGGCGTCGAGCTCGGGCACCGGTTGAAGGAGAGTTTGTGAGGAAGTACTACGCCTCTGCTGGGCTGGCGTGGTTATGGCCCAGCAGCAGCGATGGCTTGAGTCGAGGAGGAAGCGATTGCTCCGAAAGTGGTGTCACTCTACCGCCCGACAAGCGAAACTTGAGTCGAGGAAGCGCTTGTGCGCGGGCAGGAGTTGACATAGAAGCATCTTGGAAGAAGCTCAAAGCCGCAACAGGAGGCCCTCCGATCCATTGCGGAGGAGAGAGCGCAACAGCGAGGTGAAGAAAGGCGTTCATCCGGGGAAAAGTGAGGCGAGGAGCAGCCAGAGGTTCGCCGCCGAGAGATGTCGAGGCATGAAGGTGAGTGACCTGAAGAAGGCTAGTCTGGACAGCCACGAGGAGGAGCCGCCGCGAGAGCGATCCTTGGCGGGGCGCTCAAGGAGGCAAGGATGCTGCCGCGTACCAGAGGCCGCCAAGAAGGAGATTAGAGGAGAAAATGGCGCAGCTGGAGGCAGATATGGGAAAAGAAGAATGAAGAGCTTGCCGCCTCGGTAGCGAGAGCGAAGGGGCCTTGCGCATGGCGATCTGCAAGCTCAACTTCGCCGAGAAGGCCAAGGCTGACGCGCGCCAAGGACTCAGCGCTGATCTGGAGATGAAGCTGGCCACCTTAGCGGAGACTTTGGGCGCCGCCAAGAAGCGAAGGATGACTTGAAGAAGGAGCTCAAGGGCGAGGAGCTCTTGCGAGGGCCCGAGACCAGAACACCTTCAAGGTCCAGTGGAGCTACGGGCCGGAAGGCCTCGTCAACATCGCTGCATCCATCGGCGAGGGGCTGGCGGGCTGGACTTGGCGGGCTTGGTACTCAGAGGAAAACCTCCAGCCAGCGCCAAGCTCACGCTTTTCTTCAAGGGTGTAGTGGCGGTGATGGATTCATGTACCTAGGGTAGGGTCCGAGGCCTGACCTAAGCGTCCTACCAAGGGTACTTTCGTGAAGAGATCATCTTCGGTCGACCAAAGAGAATCCACTCGACGGTGGAAGGACTCGACCATGGAAGACTCACTCGACCATGAAGACTCACTCGACCACGGAAGGTCGAAGACACTCCCTGCATAGCGGTGTGCTATTGAATAGACTTAATGATAGTTAAGGCACCTTATGAGGCGTTACCGGTAACCCCCTAAGCAATGTACTTTAATCCCTCCATTATGTGGGCTGGCTGGGGTCCTGGCGCACTCTATATAAGCCACCCCCCTCCACAGGTAGAAGGGTTCAGACTCTTGTAATACTGATACTCATAATCCACTCGGCCGCCTCGGGGCTCCGAGGCGTGGGGCTGTTACTTCTTCGGGAAGGGCACTGAACTTCGTACATCCTTTGTCTCCACAACTGCTCCATAGCTAGGACATCGCCTCTCCTTAACCTACCCCTACTTCTCTTGTCGGACTTAGAACCACGACGGTTGGCGCCCACCGTGGGGCGGTGTTCTAGCGATTTGTGGAGGAGTTGCTGTACTTCAGTACCTTCATCACGATGACTTCGGAGTTTTGGCGCGGGGCACGAGATCCGTCTCGGTGCTCTCACTTTGTCGTGCGACTCGCATGGCTCCAGGAGGCCCCTCTTGGCGTCGGCGCTCCCGTCCAGCGAGGCGGCCTTTTCTGCGTGTGTTCGCGGCGTTTTGCTGCGGCAACCGTCGACTCCGTGTCGGTCGACTCCTTTTTGATCACCGCTTGATCTCCACCAGCGCAAAGCGCTCTGGTGATCTGAAGCTTCAGCGGTGGGTGAAGCATCGCGGTAGCTCACCGGACAGCCACCGCCCAAATCGCGACTATCGAGCCGATGAATCCCTCTGGCCTGTTCGACCTGTCGGCGGCTCCGTAAAGCGCATCGAATGTGATAGCGGTGATCGGCGGCGGAGATTCTCATGGTCGGCGGCCCTCGCGATCCTCGGTTTCGCCCGGCGGTGAAGCGCCGGAGGAGGCGACCACATGCATGAACACGAGTACCAGCCGAGACACTCGACTCTCTGAGAGAAGAAGCCGTCGTAGGAACATGGATCGCTACATACTCCTATCGCCGGAGAGACCCACGAGGCTCGTGCCTTGGAGGAAGCACGTTTGGCCAATGTGGCTGAGCGCTTCGCTGGAGAATCTTGGCGAGCACTTTCGGCAAGCGTCGCAGCAGCGACTCCACGAATCCGATCGGCGTCGGCTTTTCCCACCGACTCGGTATACCGCACACCAATTCAGAATTTAGCAGCTACAACTTTCGCGCGAGTCCATCCAGCCGTCGGTCGGAAGCTGGAAGAGGTTTGCGGCGGTCGGAGATTTACTCCGAGCAGCGGTGACGAGAACTCAGCCGTGTCGCGATCCGCGCAGCAGATTCACGATCGATCCGTCGCTGCGAACCTTGTCGATCGGCTCACAGCCCGGATCGCCTCAGCGGCGGGGAAGACGCGACAACCGGCGGGAAGCAGCTTGAGGACCGATTCGACCGAGATGATAGGCGTCGAGTGCCCTTTCCCCTCGAGGAAGGGTCATCGCTCCTCGGCGACAAGGCGGCGAAGACAGTTCGATCAGGCGAAGGGTTCGGTCGACCCGAGGAACCAGGCTTTGATCGCGCGGTCCATTATCGTGCAAGGCCTGGTCGGCGGAGCAGGGCCCATCGAGGAGGACTGAGAGGATGCACCCACCAGCGATCGAGTGCATGTCTCCGGTCGAGAATGTTTTAGCGAGGGCTATCGAGCGCGATGATCCCCCAATTTCAGATTAGCAGCGAGGTATGCAAGTTCCTTTGGGAATCTAAGCACGAAACTTGGCTCGAGGATTACGAGTGGCTGTTGATTAAGTGGTGGGAATGATGAGGTGGCCATGAAACATTTGCCCCTCATGTTAGAAGGTTCGGCGAGCATGGCTGAGTCAATTACCTCACAGCAGTATATATACTTGGGAGGATTTGTCCCGAGTGTTAAATCGGGACTTTTGAAGGAACTTGCAAGCGACCGGCTGGTTTGTGAGCTGCAAGTTTGTGTCACGCGAAGACCAATGAAACTCTCGAGAGTACATTCAGAGGTGGATTACCTTGCACAATCTTGTGGAAAATGTGTCGAGACCATCGAGGCAGTTTCGCCTTCAAGGGCGGGGTCAAAAGAGAATTGAGTCGAAGTTCGGTCGAACCGGGACATGACCTTGAGTCGAATGATGGAGATTGCTAGCAAATCATGTGGCGAGAAGAAGAACCGACTCGAGCGGCAAGTACAAGCGAGTCGATCGGAGAAGGGTAATTCGATCGGAAGCAAAAGCGCAAAGCCGAGCCAGCAGCTCTGGAGAGGCCACGGCGTCACTCAAGGGAAGTTCAAGGGAAACCCAAAGGATCACGGAATCGAAGAAAGTGAAAGATAAAGAAGGAAATGGCGTGTTGGATATGCCATGCCATATTCACGAAGAAAGATGAAGAGGCAACATTATTTACCCAAAGCACACCACACGCCCGATGTCGACTCTGATCGGCGGTTTAGAGGGGCAAGCAGTCTAAGGACAAGGAGAAGGAGCGGACAAGGCGAGGAGATAAAGAGGACGGTGAGGAGGAATACCCGCATGTCAACTCCACTCGATGATCTTCGCGAGATGTGGAAAGCAAAAGTCGTGAAAGTCATCAATCGAGAGGTGAATATGGTTGCCCCAGTTAAGCCAAGTTATGTGAAATGGTCCGGACACCCATCACATTCGATCGGTCGATCACCCGACTCACATTGCCACCTGGCGACAGCGCTGGTGGTCGATCCGGTTGTCGAAGGCTTTCGTGACAAAAGTGTTGATGGATGGCGGTAGTGGGCTGAATTTGCTGTATCGGATACATTGAAAAGGATGGGCATTCCGATGTCGATTGGCGCCGACAATATGAGTTTCCGCGAGTCGTACCGGGAAGAAGGCCAACTCACTCGGCCAAATAGCCCTTGGCGTGGTTTTGGTGATTCCAAGCACTTCCGCAAAGAAAAGTTGACCTTTGAGGTTGTAGATTTTCAGAGTGCATATCATGCCATTTTGGGGAGGCCGCCTATGCACGATTCATGGCTCGACCATGCTACGTGTACCTCAAACTGAAAATGCCGGGACCCAAAGGTGATCACTGTCACCGGCGATAGGAAGAAGAGCGAAGAGTGCTTCGAAGGGCTCAAAGATTGCCGACTCCCAAGTGTCGTGATCGAATTGAAGAGTATATGCAAAAGCAGATTCCGAGTGATTTGCTAAAGTCTAAGAGGCCAGCCACGGAATCTGCATTCAAGTCATCTGGTGAGACAAAAGCCGTCCATATTCACCGGCGATGATCGATGCAGCTCCGACTCACATATCGGCAACACTCGACTCGAAATAGGAAGAAGCGCTCATCCGGTTCCTCCGTGAAGCTGGGACATTTTGCATGGAAGCCGGTGACATGCGAGGTGTTCGAGGCGGCTGAGCATCGCCAGTCGACAAATCAAGCGAAACCAGTGAAAGAGCATCTTGGCGGTCCGCCGTCGAGAAGAAGAAAGGCTATTGGAGAAGAAGTGGCTCATTTGTTGACAGCAGGATTTATCAGAGATTTACCACTCGAGTGGCTCGCCAATGTTGTCATGGTCCCCAAGAAGGATAACTCCCTCCGCATGTGCATTGATTTTAAGCACATTCGGGCCTGCCGAAGGATCATTTTCCTCTCCCCGCATCGACCAAATTGTCGACTCGACGCGGGGTGTGAAGATGTCTTTTGGATGCATATTCCGGGTATCATCGAGATCCGTCTGTATGGACCCGGCGAAATAAAACAGCTTTCATCACTCCATTGGTGCTACGCTATATCACCATGCCATTCGGCCTCAAGAATGCGGAGCCACATTTATCGCGAATGATTGAAGTGTACGCTCACTCAGATCGGTCGGAATGTGGAAGCGTATATGGATGATATCGTCGTTAAGTCGCGAAAAGGTTCCGACCTGCTCGCTGACCTCGCGAAACATTTGCCAACCTCCGGCGATGCGATATCAAGCTCAATCCGTCAAAGTGCACATTCGGAGTTCTGGTGGAAAACTACTCGGTTTTCGTTTCGAGCGAGGAATCGGCGCTAACCGAAGATCGGTACTATTCTCCGAATGAAGCATACTGTCGCGAGTGCGATGTCGAAGCTTCTTGGATGCTTGGCGCTTTAAGTCGATTCATCTCACGACTCGGTGAAAAGGCATTGCCTCTTTACCGGTGATGAAGAAGGTGACAAGTTCGAGTGGACTCGGGAAGCTGATGCAGCGTTTGCCGAGCTAAAAGCTCTGCTCTCCACCCAGCGGTGCTTGCTGCTCCGGTCGCAAAGAGCCTCTGTTGCTTTACATTGCAGCCCTTTGGACAAGTTATCATTCTGTGCTTCTGATCGGCGGAAGAGGAAGGAAAGGCCTTCAAGTTCAGCGCCGGTGTATTATTTATCTGAAGTTTTGACTCCATCCAAGCAGAGATACCCTCATTATCAGAAGCTTGTGTATGGCATATACATGACCACGAAGAAGGTTGCTCACTATTTCTCTGATCACTCTGTCACAGTCGTCAGCGACGCTCCTTTATCAGAGATCTTACATAACGAGCATAACGGTCGAGTGGCAAAGTGGGCGATTGAACTTCTTCCCTTGATATCAAATTCGAGGCAAAAGCCATTAAGTCGAGGCTATAGCAGATTTCCTTGCAGTGGATCGAACAACAACAACCGGTGAAGTTCACTCGGGCATTGGACCATGTTCTTTAGCGGCTCCAAGATGCTGAATGGTTACAGTCTTTGGGGTTGTTCTGGTTTTCCCAGAGGAGATAAGCTTAAGTATGTGCTCGATTCACTTTGATTCTTCAACAATGAGGCGATCTGAGGCCCTCTTATATGGATTCGCATGGCCATCTCACTCGGCGTCCGTGCGCTGATGGTTTATGGCGACTCAGATTTAGTAGTCAATCAAGTGATGAAGGTGGGGCGTGAAAGCCGGCTATGACGGATATTGCAATCTGATGAGGAAGCTGGAAAAAGAAGTTTGAGGGTTGGAACTCCATCACATCCCCAGTGAAAAATCAGCTGCTGAGATGACTGGCGAAGATAGGGTCAAGAGGAAGCCATTCAGTGGCGTGTTTTTGGAACATATACACATTCCGTCGATCGAGGAAGATCCTTACGAGAGAAGTCCCACAACCCAAAGTGCCACAGACTCGTGAAGTTGAGGTCCCTGCGGTGGTCGACTTGGTCATGGAGGTTTTAGTAGTCACTCCCGATTGGACAATTCCATACATTGCGTATATTACGAGAAAGGAACTCCCGGAGGATGAGGAAGAGGCTCGGCGGATCGTCCGTCGATCCAAAGCCTTTACCGTTATCAATGGGCAGATTATCTGAGAAAGCCCAGAGTCGGACAAAATGCATAACACGAAGAAGGTCGAGTCATACTCAATGATATCCACTCGGGGACTGTGGTCACCATCGTCCTCTCGGACCATTGTAGCCAAAGCATACCGAGCAGGATTTTCTTGGCCAAGAGCAAATGAGATGGCGAAAGAAATAGTGGATAAGTCACGAAGGATGTCGGTTCTACTCTAATATGTCACACAAGCCGCGTCGACCTTGAAGACCATTCGCTCGTCGGCCTTTTGCGGTATGGGGTTGGACATGATCGGTCCCTTGCGAGCGGGTCGGGCGGCTTCACGCATGTCTTGGTAGCGATCGACAAGTTCACCAAGTGGATTGAGGCTAAGCCGATCAAAAACTTGCTGGCTGGTCTGCTGTTTCCTTCATCGAAAGTTGGCGTTCGGATATGGAGTCCCCGCAGTATTATCACGAGACAATGGGTGAATTTTGACTCGGAAGAATTCAAGGGTTTACGCAACTCCCAAGGCATACGAGTCGACTACGCTTGATCGCCCATCCGGTCGAATGGGCCATGAGCGAGCCAATGGATTGATCCTCAAAGTGCGAAGCCTCGTTTGATCACGAGATCTCAAGCATGCGGCTGGTGCTTGGGTCGACGAACTTCCTTGATGCTTTGGGGTCTGCGGACCACGCCTAATCGGTCGTGGGAGAACTCCTTTTTTCTGGTCTATGGGGATGAGCAGTTTTACCGAGTGATCTCCTTCACAATGCTCCACGAATTGAACTTTATAATGAAGCGAAGCTGAGCAAGCGCGTCGAGGATCGATCGACCTCTGGAAGAGGAAGGAAATGGCTTTGATCCGCTCGACCATTTACCACGGCAAGACTTGCGCTTATGCGCCGAAATGTGAGAGGTCGAGCCTTCCGGGAAGGGATCTGGTCCTTGGGTGGATCAGCGGAAGCAACATAAGCTTGCTCCCTCTGGGAAGGTCCTTTATCGTCACCAAGGTTCTCCACAATGGGGCATATCGTCTCTACAATGTCGAACACGATATCGATGAGCCCGAGCTTGGAATCGGATCTACTCCGCCCGTTTTACATAAAGTTTTCACTCGGAAGAATTGTAATAAAGCACTCTTGTGGCGTTTTGAAGCAATAGTGTCATAATTCCTTCATAATTTTTGTCACTTTTACTTTGAGTCAAGTACAATTTTCACCTCCCCGGTGGGTGGCTTAATCGCGAATCCGTTCCGCCTAAGTTATTAAAAATCCTACGAGTGGTAAGCGGACTTCCACTTTCGGAGGCTTAGCTGCAGCTCGGTGCTCGCCTAAGTGTTTTACAAATCCTACCGAGTGGTAAGCGGACTTCCACTCGGGGCTTAGCTGCAGCCAGTGCTCGCCTAAGTTATTAAAAATCCTCCGAGTGGTAAGCGGACTTCCACTCGGAGGCTTAAGCTGCAGCTCGATTGCTCGCCTAAGTGTTTTACAAATCCTACTGAGTGGTAAGCGGACTTCCACTCGGGGCTTAGCTGCAGCCCGTGCTCGCCTAAGTTATTAAAAACCCTACCGAGTGGTAAGCCAGACTTTCACTCGGAGGCTTAGCTGCAGTCAAGGACTCGCCTAAGTATGAAGTATATTAGCAAGAAGCGAGGTGCGGGCATTGCGACCCTCTTCTCCGAGCTTGACACAAATACAGCGATGTTAAGCTGCGACCCTCTTCTCCGAGCTTCGACACAAATACAAGCGTAAAGATTTGCGAAATCTCCAAGCGGAAGCAAACCTCCCACTCGGGGCTTAGCTGCAGCCAGTGCTGCGCCTAAGATAAAAAAAATCCTACAGTGGAAGCAAGCCTCCCACTCGGGGCTTAGCTGCAGCCAGTGCTGCGCCTAAGATAAAAAGAAATCCTACAGTGGAAAGCAAACCTCCCACTGGGGGCTTACTGCAGCCAGTGCTGCGCCTAAGATAAAGAAATCCTACGGTGGAGAGCAAACCTCCCACTCGGGGGCTTAGCTGCAACCAGTGCTGCGCCTAAGATAAAAGAAATCCTACAGTGGAGAGCAAAACTCCCACTCGGGGGCTTAGCTGCAAGCCAGCGCTTCGCCTAAGTTATTTAAATCCTATCGAGTGATAAGCCATGCTTTCACTCGGAGGCTTAACTGCAGCTCGTGCTCGCCTAAGGAATAAGTCATTGCGATCGGCATCCATTGTTGACCTGCAAAAGAGCAATTCAAGCCAAGAGCAATCATACCCAAACATTCAATCCAAATTTAGGTCGATACCTAAAATAACCGAGAGTGCTCGGGCACCAAGCACATTAAGGTTTTATCGGTTACAACTCCACTCGGCATACGAGGCAAATTTAAGGTCAGAAAGTTTTTACCCCTCTGTGGAGGCTGGATGGAACAACGAACTCGTCAAGATCAATCCGTCGCAATTCAGCGTGGCAGCAGCGATGAAAGTCTCCATGAAGGTTCGAAGTCGTGCTTCTTGGTATTAGCCACTCGAGAATCGCCAACTTATCTTCTCGAGCTTCCTTGCAATGGACTCGCGCCGAGGCATAGGGCGGCGTCCGCACCGCACCGGGCGAAGATTTCTTCCACTCTTGCACTCGGTCGGGGCGGCATTCGATCGACCCATCAATGACTCAAGGTCATTTGGAGTGTCTCGATGGGCGGGCGTCGAGTCGGCGAGAGGCGTAGCCACCTTCGGTCTTGCGAGGTAATCCTACAGCGGCAACGGCGGGACTCGGTCGGAAGATGTTCATGGCAGTTTCGCCGTTCACGGGGAGTTGGCGGGGTCAAGGTTAAGTCTCCGGTGGCTGGTTTCTTCTTGAAGTTCTGGCGAGAACTCTGCCAAAACAAAACCCGAGTCGGGAAAGCAGTCGAAGGGAAACATAACAGTTGGGAAGGTTGGTCGAGTGGAGAAGGTTACCTTCGAGCTTAAGGAACAATTTCTTAGCAAGACCGCTCAGGAAGCTTTCCAGCTCATTCTTCTTCCCAGCCAGTTGGAGGATCTTATCGGTCAGGTTCTTCTTGTCAGACTTCATTCGCTCAGCATCCTTGCCGGCAGCGGCCAGAGCAGTCTTCAGATCGGCGTTATCCTGTTCGAGCAAGCAGCGAGGCCAGCTTTTCATCAGCAAGCTTGATCTTCTCAGACAGCTCAAGCTCCTTCTTCCTTTGAGCCTCCCTCACCTTGCCTGTAAATCGCAGCAAAGTCAAACTTGAAGCAAGTGGGAGGAGGACAGAGTCGTCGAAATCTCACCAAACATACCTTTGGTCTCCTCCTTAGCCTTCATCGAGTTCTCTTGCACGATTTCAAGTCCAATTCGAGCTGAATATGCTTCTGCTCCGATTCGATTATAGCGTGCAAAAGATCACAAGATTTCTGCGAAGAGTCGATTGCGAAAATATCGGAGATAATCCACCTCCGAGTGAATCAAGAAAAATGATCGTTTCTAAGACTACGATCGAATGCAAGCATTCAACGTAGTCTCGGGGACTACCCAGTGGGTGCACTCAGCGTGCCCCCTGGTCTTATTCAAGACATAGTCGACCCGATCGACCCGATAAAAAAAAAGCGAGTCGACGATTCGACCGGTTCCATTCTTAGTAAGCCTAAAGCGAGTCGACGATCGACCAAAAAAAAAAAAAAATGTGTCGTCGATCGACCGAGAAATCCTTGATTGTAATCAAGCTGCGGCGATCGATCACAGCCTCGGGGACTACACCCGGTGGGTGCACTCAGCGTGCCCCCGGTCTCAACTACATTCGTTTCATTGAGTAATGATCAAATTTACTTATGAAGCCTAAACCCATTGCCCGTGATCGACCTTATATGGGGACTACACCCGGTAGTGCACTCAGCGATGCCCCGCCAACACGGAGTTTTATCGACACACCCTTTGGGTGATTGCTATTGCTATAAATTTCAGAAAGAAAAGTTTCGATAGCATATCCTATGAGAGCAGGTGGTGGTCGTGACTGAACATTACTCTGAAGGCGAGCTGGCATCGTAAATTGCTTGGTTCGCATCGGCGATCTTCACTGCTCCATCATGATCCACCTTGTGGATCGCCTCCTTAGCAACATCGCTTTGGTCCTCCGGGGCGTGGTGCGTGGTGAAGATCGAAGGTTGTCCAGCACTTTCGGCGAAGTGGGTCGAGCACTGGTCGGCGGCGCATGAAAGGTCCCGGTATGTCGAGTGCCGCCCTCCCTTTCGTCATGATGGTCTCGGGTGCCGTTGCTCCTTGGGTTTCTCTGCCGGCGGTTGCTTTCCTGCTCCTCCTAGCCTTGATGGCTCCTCATCCTCATCATCGTCATCGGGGAGAGTGATGATGTTATCGGTGGAGCTTCAAGAAAAAGTTGAGATTAGGAATCTTGAGTCGATCGTAGAGAACAGGAATTAAGGATATAATACCAAGATTTGAGGTGGTGGCGTCCTCCATCTCATGGTCATCAACTTTAGCGAGGTTTGAAGTCATGGCTGAAACTCCAAAGAAGTCGATCGACCAATTCATATATCAATCGAGAGGCAAAATTTGTTTGAAGCAAGAAGACTTAAGCAATGTGTTTACCACGAGATGGTGGGGATGGACACCTTCATTTTAGCAAAGGCTTGGTGGTCCTCGGCGGAACTACCTTTGGTTGCTTGGCGCCTTCTCGATCGGCACCGGAGGCGGTCCGAGGCGTTTGGTCATTGCGAGGCGTCGCGACCTTACGCGTTCGGCGAAGGTCATGCACAAGCTTTGACCGCCTTTCAAAAGCGGTGGTGCGACTTCCTCCTCTTCATCCTCGTCGTCCTCGTCGTCCTCGTCATCATCATAAATCGTCGTCGTCGTCTCTGCGTCATCTGAATTCCACTCTTCGGCTCTCACCTCCAGCGGCTTCCCTTCCTCGGTCGGAACACAGGCGCCGTTGGGCATTGAGTCAACTACTGTGAGGGCTGGAGTTATCAAAGCGAGTTGATCGACCAAATTCTGAGCACACTCGACATACATACAGCAGAAAATAGAAACAAGCGTACCTTATGCAGGAACATTGTTGCGATCAGCGGAGAAATCCTCCGGGATCGCGAGGTTGTCCTTGTTTCGGTGATCGAAGTCATCCATCTTTCCACAACAACATCGTCGACTGCCTCGGGTGGGCCTTGAGTCTCGTCTTGATGCCGCAATACAACCACATACGGTGGCTCCGGGCCGAAGGGGCTGGATTCGCCTCCGAAGAAAAACCTCCAGAAGGTCCATGCCAGTCACATCGTCCCTAACCAGCTGCACCACTCGGTCCATCAGCATCTTCACTTCAGCTCTTTCTTCGGGAACAACCTTCAGGGAGGAGGGCTTGTTCACTCGACTCATGGAGAATGCACGGAACCGGTCGGCGCTTGGCGTCACCTCGTTAAACAATAAAACCAGGTCATTGCCAACCCTAACCGACTAGGAAAATGCATAGCTGGGAAAGTGCTTTTGTTCCTCAAGCTGGACTCCTAAACCACCACATCTGGACTACAGGTCTTCTCGTCACGGGACTTGCTTTCTTCCGGTCTGAGGCGACATGTGAAGATGTACTTGAACAAGCCCGGTCGGATCGACATCGGGAAGTTTTCACACATAGATACAAAGCGCAGCAAGGTATGCAATGGAGTTTGGTGTGAAATGGTGAAGCTGAGCTCAAAGAAATTCAGAAAACCTCGGAAGAATACACTCGGTGGCAGAGAAACCTCGGTCGACATGGGTGGCCAAAAGCACACTCACCCTCTTACGGTTGAGGCTGCCACTCTCGGCGAAGTCTTCGGCGTTGTGAGAATCAAACCATCGTTGGCCATATCAAGGAGATCCTTCTCCACGATCGTCGTTGGATCCGATCCCCTGGACCCAACCTTTCGGCGCTTGGATCTCGACGAGAACGCCCGCGACGGTGGATCTTCCCCGCCTTCTCAGCGCCGGCGCTTCTCCGCCGCCGGCGCCTTCTTCGCGCGCTCAACATCGTCGTCTTCTCTTTGCCCATGGCGCCCGGTAGAATCGCCAGAGATATGGCAAAAACGGCGGCGGAGGTGGAGGCGAGAGCGGAGAGAATGGGGAAAAACGGGATCTTGTGCACGAGCCTCGGGAGTTACATTTATAGCATCTCTTCCGAGTGGATGACATGTGGACCAGCGATCTAATCATATCGGCGGCCGCGCGTGATCGATAATGAGCGGCGGTAATCAGCGCCTATTCGTCCCATCCAAGCGCGCATGATCTGTTCCGTTCGCGCGTCCCCAAATTTCGTACCCGCGAGATCCATGAGCGGCGGATCGTTACATCCAGCGAGATTCTCTGCGATTTGTTACGGTATAGCGAAATAGTCACTTTCGACTAAGAACAAGAATGGATCAAGTCGGTGAAGGAAAGTTTCTTGTTATCAACAAAGAAGATCTTGATCCAAAGCGACGCGTTGCGAGAATGCAAAAGCGATCGAAACAACTTCAACTCCTCCTTCACTCAAGCCTCAATCCATTAGGGGCTAATGATGGATTCATGTACCTAGGGTAGGGTCACAGGGCCTGACCTAGCGTCCTACCAAGAATTGCTTCGTAGAAGAGATCATCTTCGGTCGACCAAGAGGAATCCACTCGACGGTGGAAGGACTCGACCATGGAAGACTCACTCGACCATGAAGACTCACTCGACCACGAGGAAGGTGAGAAGACACTCCTTTAGCATAGCGGTGTGCTATTGAATAGACTTAATGATAGTTAAGGCACCTTATGAGGCGTTACAGTAACCCCCTAGCAATGTGCTTTAATCCCTCCATTATGTGGGCTGGCTGGGGTCTGGCGCACTCTATATAAGCCACCCCCCCTCCACGAGGTAGAAGGGTTCAGACTCTTGTAATACTCATACTCATAATCCACTCGGCCGCCTCGGGGCTCAGGGCGTGGGGCTGTTACTTCTTAGGAAGGGCTGAACTTCGTACATCCTTTGTCTCCCAACTGCTCCATAGCTAGGACATCGCCTCTCCTTAACCTACCCCTACTTCTCTTTGTCAGGACTTAGAACCACGACGAGGCGGCTCTCCGGCAGCTCCGGGAAAGGATCCCAAAGAAGCTGGCCCAGCGAGTCCTGCAGCGTGATCTGCGCCAAGGTCTTGGAGAAGGTGTTGGTGAAGATGCTCTTCCATGGCAACCCGACCTCGACCTCTCCAGCGTCCTCAAGAAGGCTGGGCGGTGCCGATCTTGAAGAGCTCAAAGCCATCGTCGCACCATTGTGGACAAGATCAATGATGTCGGGAGGGTCGGCCGGCGGCGTGGATTAGGCCACCCTTCTTCTCCCTTTCCTTGCAGCTGCTAGATATGTCATAGAATAACTCATGGGCGGCAAGTTATTTATTAATATAACTTTGAGTGCGTGTCTTTATGCCTATGTTACTTCCTTTGTTTGATTCCATTCCTTGTGTGTTTTTACCTTAGCGCTTTTAGGGACCTTGCTTGAGCATAAACACAGCTTACCATTGTTGAGTCGGAACATCCGGCATGGCTATTTGGCGGTGTTGCCTCTGGCAAAAACCTTATCGGGACTAGTTCAGCATGCTTTCATTGTTGGCGGACTCGAAACAAAGTAAAGTATAACTTAGCCCTGGTCGGTTCTGTCGTGGAGTGCAGAGACACGAGCACCTATGGGCAGGGGCCTTCTAGTCGACAAGGAGGCGGGCGCCTGAGCAGATCGAGGTCGGCCAGGAAGTTTTACCTAGCTTGGAGCTCTCCGAAGAGATAAAACTCCTACTGCTACTTTGTGTTTGTATTTGTTCTTGCTTTGGGAGCGTGGGTATGCTGTGGTACTGGGTGAGTTGAATGAACCCGACCGCAGGACCAAAATTCCCAACCCTTTCTACGTGCGCATGGGCCTCCCTTTTATAGTCTAAGGGGGTCACCTATAGGTGGCAGCATAAAAAGAGGGGTAGAAAGGTAAAAACGCAGGTTGGTACAACTGTTACCAACAACGCGTCCCTACCTAACTTTCGTGGCAGGGGACAAGGGCATTTAATGCCGTCCGATCGCATGTGATGCAGGAAGCGACCGTTAGGGCGCCACCGATCGCCCACGATGACCTCCTTGTTAACCGGCTTGCCACCTCGCACCGCATGGCTGCACTGACGCCTGTACCCGTGCTTACGGGATAGTCTGGCGTGACCGCGTCGTTGGATCTTATTGGAGCTTGGGTGCAGAGTGGCAGCCTGCTTGCGTGACAGCGTCTTGCCGTGGTCGTTGTCTTCTTCGCACCGGCCAACTTGCCGCCAGCGCCGGGTATTAAAGGCAGCAGGCGTCGTGCAAGTTTCTAGAAGTGCCTTAGTTGGCCTTCGGCAAGCTCCTCTTGCGAGGTCTTTCTCCTTCGGCAAGCTCCTCTTGCGGGTTCTTGTACTTCGGCAAGCCTTTGAGGGCCTTGTCTTCTTAGTTAATACTTTGTTCTTGAATGGCGATAAATGGGAAAGCGGGAGGATCTTGGCGAGGCGCCAGCAAACCTTGCCCAGCGAGTAGCTGCGACTACCCATGCACAATTTCGGGGTACTAAAAGTACCCCTACTTTAGTCTACCCGCACAGCCCCGGGCACTGGGTACCATACAGTGCGGCGCTGTTGGGCCAGCCCAAAGCGATCTACCAGCGAACGCAGCGGCACTGGGTCAAACCCGAATCCACTCCGCATCCGCGCGTCCCTACGTAGCAGCCGCGTCGATTAACGGCGTCGTGCTGGCGTGGGTGGCGTCTTGCGATTTTGGCATCTCCCTCCCGTGATCCGCAGGCGAGGCGAGAATCACCTCATCCGTCGCCTCGGCTCTGCACATCCCGCCACTTGGCAGGCTGCCATGCAGCTTGGGGTGCGTGGGCGGTGGAGGTGGAAAAGCTGGGCCGTCCGGCGGCGGCAGCGGGTGGCCCCACCCCTCTTCCTTTGCCCTAATTACGCCAGTAGGCGGCCGAGCCCCACCTCGCTCCTTTAAGAAAAGCGAGAGGAGGCGCTGAAACCCGCTTCCTCATCTCCTCCTTCCTTCAACCATTCTCCCTTTCTCTCATCCGCCATGGAGAAAGGAACCCTGATCCTTCATCGGTGGCGGCGAGGTGCGCTCGAGACACGCATCCCTCCCTATCGCGCCCGGTGGTGGCAGAAGCCAACCGCAAGAAGGAGAGGCGTGTCGTGAACAATGTCTAGGCGAAGTCGGCCTTTCGAGGAAGAGAAGAGGCAGGCCCGCGTCGTATCGCCCCCTTGGCGGTTCCTCTCCTCCAGCCGGTCCATCACTGAGGCGACCCTGCGCGTTCTTCCGTCGCGAGCTCGCCGGGCACCTCGTCGTCGCCTCCGGCTTCCAGCTCCGTTTGCGAGCCGCGATGGGCGGACCCACGCAAAACGTTGAGATTGCACATGAGAGGGCTGTGGGATCGGCGGCACCGCGTCGGCGTTATCCCCACCCCTAGTCGCGATGTATCTTGATCGAGGTGGAAGGCGTTCGCCCGCATCCACGCAAGGCGGTGGGGTTTACCCTCCATTTTAAGTTAATGGAGGCGATCTCCTCTCTGTCCAGGTCTTGAGGACTCCGACATCCGGGCGAGATCTGTGTGGACAGCTCCTCCGATGGCGAACTCCCCCTCGGCGAGTAGCGAGGAGGAGAGTGACAGCGGCAGACGAGTGGCGGCCCGACTAGGTGTCGGGCGTCGCCTCGTCGCGCCACGGCGACCCCATCATCCGGGTCGCGGCCCCTTGAACTCCGGAGTGCGTCTCCTTGGGCGGTAATGGCGTGGGAGAGGCTGCGGAAGAAGAAGAGGCGGCGGCAAGGCCGTCAAATCGAATCTGCAGTGGTGCCCTCGGCGGCATCTTGACGTCCTGCCCGTCTTGAGCTCTTGCTTCGGCGCCGCCATCACCATCCAACCTTGAGGCGGTTCCGGGATGTTCTCTTGGTGTCTTCGGCACCCGTAGTTTGCCTAAGCGCCCTTTTGCCCTCCTCGCCTCCTTGACCTGCCTCACGAAAAGAGATGCGAAAAGGATTCACGGGCATCTTATCTTTTTCAAGCTGTAAGCCTTGCCAGACCTTAGTTGCATTTAAAACTTGTAATCCTCTCTTTCATGTTTTTCATCCTCTATGGACATACCGAGTGGGATGTTTTTTAATGAAAAGGGAAGCCTGCTATGTTATATCCTTTACTTGATTCTATGCCTTGTATGTTTTTACCCTCGCTTTGAGGAACTTGCCGGTATAAAGCACTCTTGCTTAGATCTGAACATCAGCAGCCCGGTTGGCGGTGCTGCCTTGACAAGAAACAGCAGTCGGGCTTAGTTGCAGCGCGCGCTTGTATTGTTAAGCGGACTCAGAAACAAATCAAGGCGCAACTCAACTCCGAGCCAATTCCTCGGCAGCGGGCTTTTCATACAAAACGCGATCGTTCAAGGAATATAACCCAGCGTTCCGATCCATAAGAGGATGCATGATGAGGATGAAAAACTTATCGATACCACAGCCCCGGCAACTCTGGCTTGCGAGGGGATGAATCTTAATTTTCGCAGCCCCGGCAATTACGGCTTGCGGGGAGTGCAGGTGCACCCTTCTTCTCTTTCCTTGTCGCTGTTATTTCAGTTATGAGAACAACTTAGTCAATGCCTTAACAAGTTACTTTCGTAATATAACTTTGTCCCGTGCAACGCTTGCTATGTTATATCCTTTACTCCATCACATCCCTTGTATGTTTTACCCTACACTTTGAGGGACTTGCTTGGTATAAGCACACTTGCTAGCAGTGAACATGACCAGCCATTTGGCGGTGTTCGCGTAGAGGAGATGTCAGGCATGAAGGTGAGTGACCTGAGAAGAAGGCTAATACGGACAGCCACGAGGCTGCGCCGCAGGCGATCCTTGGCGGGGCGCTCAAGGAGGCAAAGGATGCTGCGCGTCTGAGGGCCAAGAAGGATTAGAGGAAAATGGCGCAGCTGGAAGCAGATATGGGAAGAAGAATGAAAAGCTTGCCGCCTCGGCCTTGACAGCGAAGGGTGCCCTTGCGCGGCGATCTGCAAGCTCAACTTCGTAGAGAGGCAAGGCTGAGCGCGCCAAGGACTCAGCGCTGATCTGGAGATGAAGCTGGCCACCTTAGCCCGGAACCTTTCGGGCCAGCCAAGAAGCGAGGATGACTTGAAGAAGGAGCTCAGGAGCAGCGAGCTCTTGTGAGAACGGCCCGGACCAGAACACCTTCAAGGTCACCCGTGGAGCTACGGGCCGGAAGGCCTCATCAACATCGCTGCATCCATCGGCGGCGGAGCTGGACTTGGCCGAATTACTCCTTGAGAAAACCTCCAGCCAGTAGCCAAGCTCACGCTTTTCTTCAAGGGTGTAGTGGCGGTGATGGATTCATGTACCTAGGGTAGGGTCAGGGCCTGACCTAAACGTCCTACCAAGGGTACTACGTGAAGAGATCATCTTCGATCGAAAAGGAATCCACTCGACGGTGGAAGGACTCGACCATGGAAGACTCACTCGACCATGAAGACTCACTCGACCACGAAGGTCGAAAGACCTCCCTTTGCATAGCGGTGTGCTATGAATAGACTTAATGATAGTTAAGGCACCTTATGAGGCGTTACGTAACCCCCTAAGCAATGTACTTTAATCCTCCATTATGTGGGCTGGCTGGGGTCTGGCGCACTCTATAAGCCACCCCCCTCCCAGGTAGAAGGGTTCAGACTCTTGTAATACTCATACTCATAATCCACTCGAGCCTCGGGGCTCAGGGGCGTGGGGCTGTTACTTCTTAGGAAGGGCACGAACTTCGTACATCCTTTGTCTCCTAGCTGCTCCATAGCTAGGACATCGCCTCTCCTTAACCTACCCCTACTTCTCTTGTCCGGACTTAGAACCCACGACGGTTGGCGCCCACTTAGTGGGGCGGTGTTCTAGCGATTTGTGGAGGAGTTGCTGTACTCCGAAATGCCTTCATCGATGACTTCGGAGTTTTGGCCTTGAGCCACGAGATCCGTCTCGGTGCTCACTTTGTCGTGCGACTCCGCATAGCTCCGGAGGCCCCTCTTGGCGTCGGCGCTCCCCGTCCAGGCGCACCCCGTGTGTTGGCGTTTTGCTCGCGGCAACGTCGACTCCACGTCGATCGACTCCTTTTTCAATCACGCCAGATCTCCCACCAGCATAGCGCTCTGGTGATCTGAAGCTTCAGGGTGGGTGAAGCATCGCGGTGGCTCACAACCACCGCCCAAATCGCGACTTCTCGAGGCGATGAATCCCTCTTTTGTTCGACGCATCGTAGCTCCGTGAAAGCGCATCGAATGTGATAGCAGTGATCCGGCGGAGATTCTCATGGTCGGCGGCCTACATGATCCTCGGTTCGCCCGGCGGTGGCCGGGAGAAGGCGACCGCAATGCATGAACACGAAGTACCAGCCGAGACACTCGACTCTCTCTGAAGAAGAAGCCGTCGTAGGAACATGGATCGCTTCACATACTCTATCGCCGGAGAGACCCACGAGGCTCGTGCCTTGGAGGAAGCACGTTTGGCCGTATGAGCTGCGCTACGCTGGAGAATCTTCGGCGAGCACTTTCGGCAAGCGTCTTGCACGCGACTCCACGAATCCGATCGGCGTCGGCTTTCCCACCGACTCGGGTATACCGCACACCAATTCAGAATTTAGCAGCTACAACTCGCGCCAGTCCATCCAGCCGTCGGTCGAGCTGGAAGAGGTTTCACGGCCGGTCGATTTACTCCGGCGGCGAGTGGCAGAACTCAGCCGGTGTCGCGATCACGCCGCGCAGTTCCTGATCGATCCGTCGCTGCGAACATCGGTCGGCTCCACAGCCCGGATCGCCTCATGGCGGGAAGGGCGACAACGGCGGGAGCAACGAGGACGGTCGACCCGAGATGATGGCGTCGGTGCCCTTTCCCCCTCAGGAAGGGTCATCGCTCTCGGCGACAAGGCAGCGAAGACAGTTGGTGCAGGCCGGGTTCGGTGACCCAGGAACCAGGCTTTGATCACGCGGTCCATTATCGTGCAAGGCCTGGTCGGCCGGAGCAGGGCCCATCGAGGAGGACTGAGAGGATGCACCCACCACGATCGAGTGCATGTCTCGTCCGGAGAATGTTTTAGCGAGGGCTATCGAGGCGAGTGATCCCCAATTTCAGATTAGCAGCGAGGTATGCAAGTTCCTTTGGGAATCTAAGCCTGAAACTTGGCTACAAGAGATACCGGTGGCTGTTGATTGGTGGTGGGAATGATGAGGTGGCCATGAAACATTTGCCCCTCATGTTAGAAAGGTTCGGCGAGCATGGCTGAGTCAATTACCTCACACAGTATATATATACTTGGGAGGATTTGTCCCAGAGTGTTAAATCGGGGACTTTTGAAGGAACTTGCAAGCGACCGGCTGGTTTGACGAGCTGCAAGTTTGTGTGCGAAGACCAATGAAACTCTCAGAACATTGCAGAGTGGATTACCTTACTGTCTTGTGGAAAATGTGTCGAGACCATCGGGCAGTTTTATAGCCAGGCGGGGTCAAAAAGCAGAGAATTGAGTCTGAAGTTCGGTCGAGCGGGACATGACCTTGAGTCGAATGATGGAGATTGCTAACCGTCATGTGGCGAGGAAGAAACCGACTCGAGCGGCAAGTACAAGCGAGTCGTCGGAGAAGTAATTCGATCGGAAGCAAAAGCGCAAAGCCGAGCCAGCAGCTCTGGAAGGCCACGGCGTCACTCAAGGGAAGTTCAGAGCAAAGGATCACGGAATCGAAGAAAGTGAAAGATAAGAAGAAATGGCGTGTTGGATATGCCATGCCATATTCACGAAGAAAGATGAAGAGGCAGACATTATTTACCCAAGCACACCACACGCCCGATGTCGACTCGATCGGCGGTTTGAAGAACCAAGCAGTCTAAGGACAAGGAGAAGGAGCAGACAAGGCGAGGAGATAAAGAGACGGTGAGGAGAATACGCATATCGCTCCACTCGATGATCTTCGCCCGAGATGTGGAAAGCAAAGTCGGCGAAAGTCATCAATCGAGAGGTGAATATAGTTTGCCCAGTTAAGCCAAGTTATGTGAAATGGTCCGGACACCCATCACATTGATCAGTCGATCACCGACTCACATTGCCACCTGGGCGTGGCGCTGGTGGTCGATCGGTTGTCGAGGCTTTCGTGACAAAGAGTGTTGATGGATGGCGGTAGTGGGCTGAATTTGCTGTATCGGATACATTGAAAAGGATGGGCATTCCGATGTCGATTGGCGCCGACAATATGAGTTTCCGCGAGTCATCTTGGGAAGAAGGCCAACTCACTCGGCCAAATAGCCCTTGGCGTGGTTTTGGTGATTCCAGCACCCATAAAGAAAAGTTGACCTTTGAGGTTGTAGATTTTGATGCATATCATGCCATTTTGGAGAGCCGCCTATACACGATTCATGGCTCGACCATGCTACGTGTACCTCAAGCTGAAAATGCGGGACCCAAAGGGTGATCACATCACCGGCGATAGGAAGAAAGCGAAGAATGCTTCGAAGGGCTCAAAGATTGCCGACTCCCAAGTGTCGTGGGAAAAGTATATGCAAAAGCGATTGATGATTTGCTAAAGTCTAAAGAGGCCAACGGAATCGCATTCAAATTATCACGGTGAGACAAAAGCCGTCCATATTCACCGTGATGATCGATGCGACTCCGACTCACATATCGGCAACACTTTCGACTCGAAATAGGAAGAAAGCGCTCATCCGGTTCCTCGGTGAAGCTGGGACATTTTCATGGAAGCCAGGTGACATGCGAATTCGAGGAACTGTGAGCATCGCCAGTCGACAAATCAGCGAAACCAGTGAAAAGCATCTTCGGTCCGCCGTCCGGAAAGAAACTATTGGAGAAAAAGTGGCTCGTTGCGGCCAGGATTTATCAGAGATTTACCACTCGAGTGGCTCGCCAATGTTGTCATGGTCCCCAAGAAGGATAACTCCCTCCGCATGTGCATTGATTTTAAGCACATTAATCGGCCTGCCGAAGGATCATTTTCCTCTCCCCGCATCGACCAAATTATCGACTTCGACGCGGGGTGTGAAGGTGTCTTTTGGATGCATATTCGGGTATCATCGAGATCCGTCTGTATGGACCCGCGAAATAAAACAGCTTTCATCACTCCATTGGTGCTACGCTATATCACCATGCCATTAGGCCTCAAGAATGCGGAGCCACATTATCGCGAATGATTGAAGTACGCTCCTCAGATCGGTCGAATGTGGAAGCGTATATGGATGATATCGTCGTTAAAATCGCGAAAAGGTTCCGACCTGCTGACCTGGCGAAACATTGCCAACCTCCGGCGATGCGATATCAAGCTCAATCCGTCAAAGTGCACATTCGGAGTTCTGGTGAAACTACTCGGTTTTCGTTTCGACGAGAATCGGCGCTAACCGAAAGATCGGTATTCTCCGAATGAAGCATACTGTGCGAGTGCGATGTCGAAAGCTTCTTGGATGCTTGGCGCTTTAAGTCGATTCATCTCGACTTCGGTGAAAAGGCATTGCCTCTTTACGGGCGATGAAAGTGACAAGTTGAGTGGACTCCGGAAGCTGATGCGGCGTTTGCAGAGCTAAAAGCTCACTCTCCCACCAGCGGTGCTTGCTGCTCCGGTCGCAAAGAGCCTCTGTTGCTTTACATTGCAGCCCGGACAAGTTATCGCTCGTGCTTCTGCGATTCGGCGGGAAGAGAGAAGGAAAGGCTTCAAAGTTCAGCGCCGGTGTATTATTTATCGAAGTTTGACTCCATCCAGCGAATACCCTCATTATCGAAGCTTGTGTATGGCATATACATGACCACGAAGAAGGTTGCTCACTATTTCTCGATCACTCTGTCACGGTCGGTGACGCTCCTTTATCGAAGATCTTACATAACGAAGGCATAACCGGTCGAGTGGCAAAGTGGGCGATTGAACTTCTTCCCTTGATATCAAATTCGAGGCAAAAGCCATTAAGTCGAGCTATAGCAGATTTCCTTGCCAGTGGATCGAACAACAACAACCGTGAGGTTCACTCGGGCATTGGACCATGTTCTTTAGCGGCTCCAAAGATGCTGAATGGTTACAGTCTTTGGGGTTGTTGGTTTTCCCCAGAGGAGATAAGCTTAAGTATGTGCTCGATTCACTTTGATTCCTCAACAATGAGGCGATCTGAGGCCCTCTTATATGGATTAGCATGGCCATCTCACTTTCGTCCGTCGCTGATGGTTTATGGCGACTCAGATTTAATAGTCAATCAAGTGATGAAGGTGGGGCGTGAAAGCCAGGCTATGACGGATATTGTCTGGATGAGGAAGCTGGAAAAAGAAGTGCCACATGGAGTAATGAATGCGGTCTTCTCTTCATCCTCTTCCATCTCATCATCCTCATCTTCTTCTTCGTCCTTGTCGCGGCCACGGGGAGGTCTATCTCCTTGCTGCTGCTTGGCCTTGCCGCGGCGCCCTCCCCGGGCGGGAAGTTTCTTGCCGGATCCTCCGCCACCTTCCCAGGCCTTCTCCTTGTCGCGACGCTCATATTCAGCTTTCTGTAGCTCTGCCATCTGCTCAACCTTCTTGCATGCTTGGAGGTCATGGCCCTTGGTGCGATGGATCTTGTAGTACTGCTTGCCGGAGCCATCCTGCTTGTCGGCGGTCACCACAGCCTCGCCGGAGTCGCCAGCTTTGGCCTTGTCGGAGCCGCCTCCGTTGCCGGACTGCTCAACAACTAGCACATCCTTAGCCTTTCTCTTTCTGTTATTCCGCCTCCGGTTCCTCTTTGCCGGAGGGGCGTCCTCACTGTCAGATCCTTCTGCTCCTACATTCTCTTGGGGGAGTTTCCTCCCCTCTTCAACACGTGCACACTTGTCAGCCAGAGCATATAGCTCGCTGACATATCTGATCTTGCACATCGCCATCTCTTCCCTCATCCTATGGTTACGCGCGTTACGATGGAGCAGCGCCGATAACATTGGCGGTGGGCGTGCAGGATGTTCTTGCTGCACTGGCTGAATCTCTGTATGTACTTGCGGGGATTCTCCTTCCTTCTGGGCAAGCAAATGAAGATTGCTTTCCTGGCCATGGGGCTTGTGGCCGCCTGTGAACGTGCCGACAAACTGATGGCACAGGTCCGCCCACGAAGAAATGGAGCTGTCCGGCAAGTGCATGAGCCAAGATCTGACGTTGGGCTTGAGCACCAGCGGGAAGTAGTTGGCGAGGATCTTCTCATCGCGCCCTCCGGCAGCCTGCACCGCGATGGTGTAGACGCTGAGGAACTCTGATGGATGTATCCTGCCATCGTACTTCTCGGGTACATCTGGCTTGAAGTTATTGGTACTTGGCCACTGGACTTGCCGCAGCTCACGAGTGAACGCAGGGCAACCTACGCGTCTGACAAGTCGCTGGTTCCCTGGCGCATGCATATCGACAGATGGGCCCGGTAGCTGGTCAGATTGACGTCGCGCCTCTCTTCTGCGCTCGATGCGAGTGCGAGCATCATCGTGTCGTCTTTCTTGGAGAACGTGGCGTTGATCGCGGCGAGCTCGCGGGTCCGACGACGTGGTGGAGTCGGTGTCGAGGTTGGCCCGGCGAGTCGGCGATCTTGGCCTTCGGGGCGGGGAGTGCGCGGTAGTGGCACCCCCAGCGGTCTTGTCGGCGTCGGCTTGCGCCTGAGCGTCTTGTCGGGGCTTCGATGTGCTCGGTTGCCGGGGCTTGTCGGCGTTGGCGAAGCCGACGAGGCTCTAAATGGTCATCCTCCAGTCGTCGATCTTATCTGGCGCTGGAGGTAATCTAAAACAGGTGAGCTCGGGCGGTGCTTCCTCTGGAGTCTTAGGCGGCGGTGGCGGCGGCGCAGTCGCGGGACATGCTCGGACTCCCAACTGGGTTGGAAGGAGCAGTACCCCGTCCAGGCGACCGCACCTCACTCGTGCCAGCATGCTGGCGTGCATGCCGGTCTTGAACGTCTCGCGATCCGCCAGCTTGGCCTTGTTCCAACGCAAGCACGGTGCTAGGGGCACCGTGGCGTTGTCGATCTTACACCTCTGAGAAGGTGCGGTGGATATCGAGATCTTTGAAGCTTGCGGGGCCTTGTCCTTGGACTGGTGACGGCGTGAGTCCCACCGGCGCCCGCTGCTCGCGGCGTCCACCCCACCGCCCGTTTGCTCCGGTGGCGATAGGACGGTCGCGAGACGGGCGGCTACTTCCGAAGCCTTCTTCTTGGTGGCATGTCGGCGAAGATGTTGATGTAGCGTAGCGAGCGCCGGATCGAATCGACGACCTCGGCGCCCCCTACAGCGCGCCAAAGATGTCGTGGCGGCGGGAGCCTGAGCACCTATGGGGCGGGGCCCCTCTGGTCCGGCAAGGAGGCGGAGGGCTTGAAAAAGCGGATCGAGGCGAAAGGCGCGTGGGGATTTTACCTAGCTTCGGAGCTCTCCGAAGAGATAAAACTCCTACTGCTGCTTTGTGTTTGTATTTTGTTCTTGCTCGAAAGCGTGGGTATGCTGTGGTCTCGAATGAGTCGAACCGAACCGAACCCCTTCTACGTGCGCACAGGCCTCTTTTTTATAGTCCAAAGGGGTCACCGATAGGTGGCAACGCAGAGAGAGGGGTAGAAAGGTAAGCGGGTTGGTACAACCATCGTGTCATGATGTCCCCTACCTAACTCGACGGCGGGGACAAGAGCATTTAATGCCGTCTGGTCGCTCAAGCGATTGCATGAAACGACCGTTAGGGGGCCACCAATCGCCACGATGGCCTCCTAGTCACCTTCACTTGCCACCTCGCACCGCTAGGCTGCTGCGACCACCGCCACGTGCACGGGAGTGATCTGCGGCGACACATCGTCGTGTGAGCTGGAGGCAGCGCAGAGTGGTTGCCATGGCCATGAAGCGCCTTGGCTAGCCTTCCAGGCAAGCTCCTCTTGCCGGGGTCTTGCCCTTCCCGGCAAGCTCCTCTTGTCGGGGTCTTGTCCTTCCCGGCAAGCTCCTCTTGCCGGGGCCTTGTCTTCAAAGTGAACACTTTGTTCTTGAATGGTAGTAGATGAGAATGACGGAGGGTCTTGGCGGACGCCCGGCAAGCCTTGCCGAAGGACGCTGCGACTGCCCGTGCACAAGTTCGGGGTACTAAGGTACCCCTACTCTAGTACACCGACAGCCACCTTTCTCATATGGTGCTCGCAGAGTGATGAACTCTTTGCCACCCCTCCAGATGTGGGTGGTCAAGAAAAAGAACTAATCTCTTATGCAGGGTCAGGTCTCCAGACGTGCTTTAACGTCTGAAGAATTTCTTTGGGGGCGACAAAATGCTGAAAGGGCCTTGAGCTAATCATGATGAAATGAACCTTCATTTCACACGTCCTCAATCTTGCTTATCGTGCTGTTGCTTGATGAAATTGAACCGGTAATCGATGTCATATTCTTTCGATGAAGTATATGAGTTTGTAAGCTGCACTAATTCATCTGCAGGATGATCAACCCAAAGCAAATGAGTGGGTCCTCGATAGTGGTTGTACAAATCACATGACTGGTGACAAGAATCTATTGATGGATGCTCCATTAACACCGTCACATCTGAAGCATATCATCTTCGCTGACAAAGGCAAAAGTCAGGACCACAACCTGCCGTGTGCTTACTTGCAAAAGCTTCAGAAGGCTGGCTATGGCACCGACTACTTGGTCATGCTGGCATGAGGAATCTGCACACACTCGCGAAGAAGAAGCATGTCATTAGCATTGAGAACGTCAAATTCCTCAAGGATCACCTGTGTGGTGCCTGTGAAGCTGGAAAAATGATCATGGCCAAGCATCCAGCGAAGACTATCATGACCACTACTCGACCATTTGAATTGCTTCACATGGATCTCTTCGGTCCTAATCATTATTCCACTGTGACTAATGATGCATCTCTATATGGCTTTGTTATTGTTGATGATTACTCTCGTTACACATGGGTACACATTATTGCTTACAAACATGAAGTGCGGGAAGTCTTCAGCGATTTTCCTCGAGGGCTTCAACCAACTTTGGTGTGAAGATCAAGCACATCGGGAGTGACAATGGGCCGAGTTCAAGAATTCTGTCTTGATGGCTATCTTGATGAACTTGGTATTACTCATGAATTATCTGCTCCTTATACTCCTCGGCAAAAGCGGCGTCGTGGGCGCAAGAACAGAACTCTTGTTGAGATGGATCGCACTATGCTTGATGAATACAAAACACCTCATCGGTTTTGGATTGATGCAATTGATACCGCGTGCCACATCATCAGCAGTATATCTTCACAAATTCTTCAAGAAGACTGCCTATGAACTCTTCAGCGACAAGAAACCAAATGTGAGTTATTTCAAAGTCTTGATTGCTAAATGTTGGATTAGAGATCCTCATCACAATGCTAAATTTGCACCGAAAGCACATGAAGGTTTTATGCTTGGTTACGGAAAGGACTCGCACACCTACAGAGTCTTCAACATCGCTCTTCACAAGATTGTTGAAACTGTAGATGTGCGGTTCGATGAAACTAATGGCTCACAAAGAGAGCACCTACCTTCTGTGATAGATGAACCAGCACCTGAAGATTCGATCAAGCTCAAGGCTACTGAGGATGTCATTCCTACCGAAGAATCTACTGAAGAATTCATTCCCGAACGCGAAGACCGTCCAGCTGATGTACTGTCACAGCCCCAGATCAGCCTTGCTTGACTTTGCCTGCTCATCATGTCATCATGTTTAAATTACTAAGAAACTTGAAATGGGGATGTTGAAACCCTAGCACTAAATGAATTCATCTAGGGTTTACTAAAATCTTTTCAATGAAACCAAAATGCCCTTCATAAATGTTCACCATCTTTGGTCCTGGCTAAACCCTCTGCCAAAAATGGTTTCATATTTTTGGAGGATATTCTGGATTTTTTTTTAAATTAATTCATAAGTATTTGAATTTGGACATTTAAATCTTATAATATTTTTAAATGTCCAAATAATCCTGAAAGTACTTGGGGGCTATTGGAAATAATTCAAATAGTGCCCACAAATTTTGTCAGGATTTTATAAAGTGAGTTAGTATTTTTACTAATTCAAAACAGATCAAACTAATTAGAAAACAGAAACTAAACTAGGAGTAAAGAGAGAGAGAAGACTTACCTGGCTTACCTGCAGCCCACCTGTGTGGCCCAACACTGTTGGCCCGGCCCAGCAGCCTTTCCCCTGTCGCCTTCCTCCTCGGGGAGGATAGGCAGTAGCGTGCTCGCCAGCTGCTTCCACCTGTGAGCCACCTCCTGCCTGTGTGCTTGCTGCTGGAGACGACCCCGAGCGCCACGACACCCCTGGAATCCCCTCGACCTCTTCCCCGTGCCTTCCCCCTCCTCGGTTCTCTCTCTCGCTGGGACCCGGCGTGCCGTCGCCACCACTCTCGCCACCGTCCTCTCGGCAACCCTCGCTCCACCACCGAGCCCAGTCGCACCTCTGTGGACTGAGCCTCTCCACGCCGAAGATCGCGAGCTCGGAGCAGCCCATCATCGCCATCGAGCTCGTCATCGTCCTCTGCCCTGACGATCGCCATCCATCGATTCGCCGTCTCCAGCGCCTCCCCGGCCTGCCGAGCTCCGCCGACTCGATGTGAGCTCCGCCGTCTTCTCCCTACTCCTAGAGCTCGTTCCCGTTCACTAGCCGTGCTAGCCGTAGGGAGCCGAGAGCTCATCGCCGCCGTTCATGTCGCCGCCGCGGCCACTGTCACCTACGGCCGCGACCGAGCACACCACCGTGCTCAGCACCACGCCAAGTCCCCAAAACCCTCACCTATTGCTCTTGTTGTGCACCGAAGCCACCGCTCGCGCCTCACCCGAGCTCCGGCCGCCGCGGCCGAGCTCCTCGCCGTCGCTACCGGCCACCCTAGCTGCAGAAACAGCCACCCTTGGACGCGCCGCGTCATGGCCGTTCCAACGGGACCAGTCCCGCTTGCTCCCGTCGCCGGAATCGCCGGAACGACGAACGCCGCCGCGTTTGCTCACCGCCGGCGGTTAGCCGTCGACGTGGCCACTCAATTAGGGCGTAAACACCCCGCTAATCACCCCCTAGAGCCACTGCCAAGTGGGCCCTAGTTTATTGGTTTACTGGTTAACCAAAATAATTAGGCTAATTAGCAAAACAAGTGGACCCACGCGTCAGCATTGACCTGCTGACGTGGCCGTTGACCTGGTCCCACACGTCAGCCACACAAACCAGCACTGTGTCACTGACCAGTGGACCCCACTGGTCAGGTTTGACCCGGACCAGCCACAGTTGACTTGATGACGTCACACCGACGTCATGCTGACGCAGTTAACCACTTTCTGGATTTAAAATAAATCAGGAAATTCGAGAAAATGATTTAAACTTCAAAAAATCATAGAAATTCAACCGTAGCTCAGATTGAAATAATTTATATATGAAAAATTATCAGAAAAATTCAAGGAATCCATCTGTACCATTTTCATGCATGTTTGAACAATGTTTGTCCTCTGTTTTGGACAAAACAAATAAAGGGCATTTAAATAATCATATATGGAGTTTGAATTTGGATCATGTATTCAAACCAACTTCATTTAAATCATAGCTAGATGCATTAGCTCAAATCACAGCATATTGCCATGTCATGATCATGCATCATATTGTAGCATTGCATTGATTGTGTTCTTTCTCAGTTGCCGGTGTTTGACCCCTCTTGATAGACGTGGTTCCGACGATGAGTTCGATGACACCGATGAAGAGATATATTATCTTCAGAAGTGCCAGGCAAGCAAAACCCCCTTGTTCATTCCGATACAATCCCACTCTCTCGCTCCTGCTCTCTTTTTATCTGCATTAGGACAACAGCGATTCAACTGTTACATGCTGCGGTAGTTGAACCCCTTTATCCTCTGCATGACCTGTCATTCCACAGTAAATAGATGAAACCCACTAGCATGAGTAGGAGTTGTTTGAGCCCTGATGTGCCTACTCATTCATGCTGGTTTGTCATGCCTGCTATTGCTTAGAGTTGTGTCGGTCGATTCATCGGGAATGAATCGGAGGTGTGTGAACATGTCCCTCTTGTTGAGAGCTAAATGTGTGAACACGATTTGGTAAAGGTAGCGGTGAGAGGCCATGTAGGAGTACATGGTGGGTTGTCTCATTGCAGCCGTCCTCGAACTGAGTTACGTGTTTGAGATCCATGAAAAGCTACTACCACTCATTGGGATCCTTAATTGACCCTCTCGGCTTCTTAATCACGCTTGTTCTCTGTCCGGAGTTGCAACTAGTTTACGGTGTTTGTAGGTAGTGTTAGTAGTCTACCAAGTGGCACCCTGCAGGTGGGCTTGGGACGAGACTAGGCTGATGTACGGTGTACCAAGTGGCACCGGATGGTGGGCTTGGGAACCTGCTCACATCGTTTGGGGCCGTGGCGACACCCCGGCGGATCTCCTTGCGGATGGAACCGAATAGGCGATAAACACGGACGAGAGACTTGAGTGTTTAGGTAGGCGTGGCCGACTCCCTCGCCGGCTTCCGCTTGAAGGTTGCGCGGTACATGGCGTGTCTGAGGCGATAAGTGGCGAGAGCGTGTGTGAAGAAGTACACCCTGCGGGGTTATCATTATCTATTGAATAGCGGATTCCTCGGATATGGAAACTTGGACCCCTTGCATAGTTCATAGACAAGTGAAAGTGGATACTCTAAAATGCGCAAGATAAGCGTGAGTGCTATGGATGGCGTTCTCGTAGGGAGACGGAACGGATCCATAGTGGAGTATTGATATGGTGAATATGTGGACTCGTGTGCGCCACCTCAAAGAGTTATTTGCAGTCATAGTTCAGGATAGCCACCGAGTCAAAGCTGGCTTGCTGCAGTTAAACTCCACCATCCCCTTTGTTGATAATGATGCATATGTAGTTAGTTCTGATGTAAGTCTTGCTGGGTACATTTGTACTCACGTTTGCCTATTTTATGTTTTTGCGAGAGAGACTTGGTCTCGCTAGTAGTTCCACGTGGACTTGACGTTTAGCTTGTTACCTCAGCTACGATCTTGTGCCCTCGGCGGATCGTAGTAGACAGTCGGGCTTCTCGGCCTTTTTCATTTATAGATGTACGTACTCGGACATATTAGCTTCCGCTTGTGCTTGACTTGTATGCTCTGAATGTTGGGTCATGAGACCCATGTTTGTAATATCTCGCTCCTCGAAGCCTATTGAATAAATACTTGAGTCGTAGAGTCATGTTGTGATGCCATGTTGTATTTGCACATATCGAGCATATTGTGTGTATGTTATTGAAATGCTTGGTATGTGTGGGATCTGACTATCTAGTTGTTTATCTTTAGTAGCCTCTCTTACCGGGAAATGTCTCCTAGTGTTTCCACTGAGCCAAGGTAGCTTGCTACTGCTCCGGAACACTTAGGCTGGCCGGCATGTGTCCTTCTTCGTTCTGTATACATCCTTCGGGAAATGTCACGCGTTGAGTACCGGAGTCTGTTAGCCGCTTCTGCCCGGTTCACGAGTCTGCTAGCCCAGTGCTACAGCCGGAACTTACTCGCTGATGACCGACACGTTCGATTTGGGTCATGGATGCTGTCCTGTAAGTCTGTGCCACTTTGGGTTTACGACTAGCCATGTCAGCCGGGCTCCTTGTCATATGGATGCTAGCGACACTATCATATCGTGTGCCAAAAGGCGCTAAACGATCGGGCAAAGGTAAGGCGACACCGTGGGAATACCGTGCGTGAGGCCGCAAAGTGATATGAGGTGTTACATGCTAGATCGATGTGGCATTGAGTCGGGTCCCGACAGCTTTGGTATCGAGCGGACTGCTGTAGGATTACCAAGCCAAACCGGTGAAGTTGAGTCTAGAAATGCTTTAGTTATATGTAGGGAATTGATTGTGGGATGGAGCGTAAGGCTCTTTTTACTCCTTTACCTCATGGCCTTCTGATCTGAGTCAACCTCTTCTCTTCTACGGGGATTAAGATCTAGGCCTTCTCATCTATCTATCAGGATGACGTGTTACTAAACCATAGACTTATAGAATTGTTAGTTTCAAATCTTAGCTCAGTTTTACTACTTTCGTATGTTCATAACTGTTGATCTCGAAACCTTGATATTGTGCTTCTGAGTGGCTATGCCACCATTTCTGTAGTATGTCTCCAATCTTTTGAGCATTTACAGCCGTTATGCTGTCCGAGTCATCCCAGGTTTCTAAACAATCTGATGCACTTGCAAATCCTTTCCCTCCGGTTTTGATGTTCCTTTGGGCCAGATTAAGCACACTAATCGGTGAGTTGAGGTACTCTATTGCCTCGACATATATGTTGGAGCTATTATTATGACCCTAGGTGTCTAGAGCATCACCTAGTAATTTAGCCATGTTATGTGTTCCTAGTGTGATGATTCTGGCCAACATTCTCGAAAGCAACCCGTGATGCAATTTAGTAGTAGGTATTCTACTCCTGGGTTTCTGAACCCGAGATTCATCCTACTTTTTTTTCATGTTGATAGTGTTTGCTAGTTCCTTTAGGTTATTAGTAACCTTTGCGATAGTCCTCGAGGCCGTGGTATTTCCTTCTTCCAAATACCATGAACTGCTTATGGCAGAAGTTCCTCGCTGATCGAAAGATCACAACCAGAGTGCTCTTGATGAGCTCTCCATTCTATATTGTGACTCTGCCAGTTCAACCTTTCTGCATGGGTTATCCGGAAGAAATATGTTGAACTCGTTCGGCATACTAATCCATGCATCCACAACTCAGAAAGTTATATGTTCTTTGAGTTGTCCCCCTTAGTTGTCTTCCGACCCTCGTCTATCAATTGATAGTCAACAGTATGCGTGCATTCGTTGATCGATGCCTATTACTCTTGTGGTCCGTCAAGCCATTCTATTCCGGAATGACAAGGAGAAACAAACTCCTGTACCTCATCCACATCTAGGATTGGGTCAAAGTAGTTGTATTCCACAGATCAAAATGCCAATCCAGCTTTTGCTCTGTTCTACCTTGAAGTGTTATCCTCTTTATGTCAGGATTGTCATGAGAATTGCACCACCTCTTATGAATTCTTGACGCAGTGATACTTCTCGCCATCATTTTCATTTCTCGGTTCCGTGTTATTGCAACCGGAATGCCGACAGGTGAATCATGATGTGTGAACTCAATACTCCTAGCAACTGTGTTGCTTGGTAGTTAATGGACAATAATTTCATTCTTAGTGTGTTGGTTCTTGAATCATCATTCTAAGATTGATCGTGCTACCTAGTCCTTATTTCCGGTGCACTTTTCGGTCGGTGAGTTAGGATTCTATTAATCCCTCGCTCATTTGATCATATCATCTTGCCTGAAAAGCAAGATTGTTCTCGAGCTTAGTAACATATCGGTGGTTCGTGATGTTCCGAATATCTTCTCGGAAGTATTACCAGGTTGTCACCTGACCGCTATGTTGAGCTCGTGATCAAGTTGGTTTTCGAAACCACCCTTTCTCAGAGAATCCGTGTTGGATACCCCTGAGCTGGTTGGTTAAGCCAAACAACAACTTGGAGAGTTGGAAGATGAAAGTTTGTCCGACTCAGTTCATTCCAAAGGGATATCTTTGCGTGTGTGTGTTGAAGAAAGATGATATCTTCATTGATTGATCCTCGTGGTCAATTGTTGTATCTATTGTCTTACCCCAAACCTTTGATTTGGAGTGTCGGCTATTATCAAATCAAATCAGAACCAATGATGTTCGTAATGTTGTCTTACTCGTGGTTATCCCTCGAGCATACACCATTACATCTTTTTGGGTCTGACCAATGCTATCACCTTGTTCACATAATTGTGGAATTCATGGAAACCTGCATGAATTGTTGTTGAGCCATCAACAACATCCTCGTCTTCTCCAAAATTTTGTTGAACATTAAGCTAGTGTTGGAAACTTTTGAAAGCATTTCTTCATGTTAGCTCATGAAGCATATGTTCGGATGTAAGAAGTGACTTCCTCGAGTTCATGTGCATTTGATGCAAGTTGCCGCCGTGGATTCGAGAAAGTCAATGTTGCTTCCTTTGGAATCGTCCCAAGTCAGTCATGCATGTGCGAAGTATTCCATGGTTTGGTAGATTAATTACCTCCACTCCATGCGTAATTCCTAGCACCCCAAGCCACTGGTTGATTTGTTCAAGGAAAAGAAGTCCAGCGCGCGTAAAGACTTCGAAATCCCTGATGATGGTTCCCCACCTGAACTCGGTAGCATTTTATTATAAGACTACTATGTGGCCATGCTTGTCTGGGACAGCATGTTCACATGTATGTAGCAGAACCAGCTCATGTTTTGGAGCTTGCTATCGTAGTTCCTTTCCCGAGAATCTCGCAACTTCATCTCGTTGATTTGTGTTGCAAACTTTAATTCTTCTTTCTAGACTTGACGAGTCTGAAATAATCTGACACCAACCGGATCTGAATCTCAGGCAGATATGATGGTTGGAACTATTCGAAGATCTATGATGTAGGTCCCGACAAGGTTGATGTTGGCCGACACACCTAGCCGAAGATCTATTATTGTAGCATCTTAACTGAGCAAGTTGACCATCCTCTCCATAAGGATGTCGTGCGACTTATTTTAGAAGTTGTTCCTTATGGATTCTTTGTTATCCCGAAGTCAGACCTTTACTTGATGTTCGGATACCGGTGGTATTGGGTTAAACTGGTACATCAAGGAGAACATTAGAAGCGGAGTGCTAAATGCCTCTCGGTCGATCGTCCAGATTTTGTTTCCTTGGCGTCGTCAAGGTAAAATCTGAGAAAGTGATGTCCTCCTTTGCATCTGCATCCTGCATCACCGTTCATCATGGTAGTATGTTGTGTTGCCGGGATCCTTGACACGGTTGTTGGTAAAACCTTGATGAATATGGAAATGCTCAAGTTCTTGAGAGCACGCACAAGCGTTAGGTGTTATCATCAGCACTAACTGGGATTGCTCTCAGTTTCCTCGGTTATGCTATAACTTCTCAAACAGTGGACCCACTCTCTACTGTTGAGCTTCTCCCCAGTTACTAAAATCACCCCTTGTGTTGTTTTCAACAAGGTAATCCACATCATCCATTCTAATCCGGGTATGTCATTCTACCGAACCCCTTTAAACGATCGCTTGAGAATTGCCTTAGGCTGGTATAAAGAGTTCCAATGATCTCCGAATCAAAGGTAATTCTTTTTGCCACTTAAGGGAATATTACTACGAGTCACCTTCCCTAAGGTGTCCCGTTATGGAATCATGGCAACTATTTCCTCGCCACCTTGACACCATCCACCATCTCTCTAAGCGTGGAATTGTTGCCCACCAAATCAAACCTCGTTGTTTGTTCTTCCATCCCTCTCGATGTGGTTTGTGTCTCAACTCGAGATGTTTCGACATCTCATTCCACGAGTTGATCTTGAGTGCTCGATCTTCGAGGAGATCGTTTACTATAGAGTTTCTTGTTGTCGCCACCGTGTTGGATGAAGATCTCGAAAGCAAAGACATCAAGATCAATTGGAGCAATGAATCAACATCTTCGAGAAGGGCAATTGGATCATGAAGATCGTGTTAGCTTTGTGTCCCCTCTGTCTACTTACCTCACGTCTTGAATCTCGGGACGAGATTTTTGTTTAGTGGGGTGAGTGTCTGACCCAGATCAGCCTTGCTTGACTTTGCCTGCTCATCATGTCATCATGTTTAAATTACTAAGAAACTTGAAATGGGGATGTTGAAACCCTAGCACTAAGTGAATTCATCTAGGGTTTACTAAAATCTTTTCAATGAAACCAAAATGCCCTTCATAAATGTTCACCATCTTTGGTCCTGGCTAAACCCTCTGCCAAAAATGGTTTCATATTTTTGGAGGATATTCTGGATTTTTTTTAAATTAATTCATAAGTATTTGAATTTGGACATTTAAATCTTATAATATTTTTAAATGTCCAAATAATCCTGAAAGTACTTGGGGGCTATTGGAAATAATTCAAATAGTGCCCACAAATTTTGTCAGGATTTTATAAAGTGAGTTAGTATTTTTACTAATTCAAAACAGATCAAACTAATTAGAAAACAGAAACTAAACTAGGAGTAAAGAGAGAGAAGACTTACAGCTTACGCAGCCCACTGTGTGGCCCAACACTGTTGGCCCGGCCCAGCACCTTTAGCCTGTCGTCTTCCTCCTCCCAGGAGGATAGACAGTGGCGTGCTGCTGGCGCCCCTCCTGTGAGGCCACCTCCTGTGTGCTTGCTGCTGGAGACGACCCCGAGCGCCACGACACCCCTGGAATCCCCTCGACCTCTTCCCCGTGCCTTCCCCCTCCTCGGTTCTCTCTCTCGCTGGGACCCGAGCGCGCCGTCGCCACCACTCTCTGCCACCGTCCTCTCCGGCAACCCCTCGCTCCACCACCGAGCCCAGTCGCACCTCTGTGGACCTGAGCCTCTCCACGCCGAAGATCGCGAGCTCGGGAGCAGCCCATCGTCGCCATCGAGCTCATCATCGTCCTCTGCCCCGACGATCGCCATCCATCGATTCGCCGTCTTCGACGCCTCCCCGGGCCTGCCGAGCTCCGCTTCGACTCCAATGTGAGCTCCGCCGTCTTCTCCCCTACTCCTAGAGCTCGTTCCCGTTCACTAGCCGTGCTAGCCGTAGGGAGCCGAGAGCTCATCGCCGCCGTTCATGTCGCCGCCGCGGCCACTGTCACCTACGGCCGCGACCGAGCACACCACCGTGCTCAGCACCACGCCAGGACCCCAAAACCCTCACCTATTGCTCTTGTTGTGCACCGAAGCCACCGCTCGCGCCTCACCCGAGCTCCGGCCGCCGCGGCCGAGCTCCTCGCCGTCGCTACCGGCCACCCTAGCTGCAGAAACAGCCACCCTTGGACGCGCCGCGTCATGGCCGTTCCAACGGGACCAGTCCCGCTTGCTCCCGTCGCCGGAATCGCCGGAACGACGAACGCCGCCGCGTTTGCTCACCGCCGGCGGTTAGCCGTCGACGTGGCCACTCAATTAGGGCCTAAACACCCCGCTAATCACCCCCTAGAGCCACTGCCAAGTGGGCCCTAGTTTATTGGTTTACTGGTTAACCAAAATAATTAGGCTAATTAGCAAAACAAGTGGACCCACGCGTCAGCATTGACCTGCTGACGTGGCCGTTGACCTGGTCCCACACGTCAGCCACACAAACCAGCACTGTGTCACTGACCAGTGGACCCCACTGGTCAGGTTTGACCCGGACCAGCCACAGTTGACTTGATGACGTCACACCGACGTCATGCTGACGCAGTTAACCACTTTCTGGATTTAAAATAAATCAGGAAATTCCAGAAAATGATTTAAACTTCAAAAATTCATAGAAATTCAACCGTAGCTCAGATTGAAATAATTTATATATGAAAAATTATCAGAAAAATTCAAGGAATCCATCTGTACCATTTTCATGCATGTTTGAACAATGTTTGTCCTCTGTTTTGAACAAAACAAATAAAGGGCATTTAAATAATCATATATGGAGTTTGAATTTGGATCATGTATTCAAACCAACTTCATTTAAATCATAGCTAGATGCATTAGCTCAAATCACAGCATATTGCCATGTCATGATCATGCATCATATTGTAGCATTGCATTGATTGTGTTCTTTCTCAGTTGCCGGTGTTTGACCCCTCTCGATAGACGTGGTTCCGACGATGAGTTCGATGACACCGATGAAGAGATATATTATCTTCAGAAGTGCCAGGCAAGCAAAACCCCCTTGTTCATTCCGATACAATCCCACTCTCTCGCTCCTGCTCTCTTTTACTGCATTAGGACAACAGCGATTCAACTGTTACATGCTGCGGTAGTTGAACCCCTTTATCCTCTGCATGACCTGTCATTCCACAGTAAATAGATGAAACCCACTAGCATGAGTAGGAGTTGTTTGAGCCCTGATGTGCCTACTCATTCATGCTTGTTTGTCATGCCTGCTATTGCTTAGAGTTGTGTCAGGTCTGATTCATCGGGAATGAATCGGAGGTGTGTGAACATGTCCTACTGTTGAGAGCTAAATGTGTGAACACGATTTGGTAAAGGTAGCGGTGAGAGGCCATGTAGGAGTACATGGTGGGTTGTCTCATTGCAGCCGTCCTCAGGAACTGAGTTCTGTGTTTGAGATCCATGAAAAGCTACTACCACTCATTGGGATCCTTAATTGACCCTCTCGGCTTCTTAATCACGCTTGTTCTCTGTCCAGGAGTTGCAACTAGTTTCTGGTGTTTGTAGGTAGTGTTAGTAGTCTACCAAGTGGCACCCGGTATAGGTGGGCTTGGGACAGACTAGGCACACGATGCACGGTGTACCAAGTGGCACCGGATGGTGGGCTTGGGAACCCTGCTCACATCGTTTGGGGCCGTGGCGACACCCGGCGGATCTCCTTGCGGATGGAACCGAATAGGCGATAAACCTGGACGAGAGACTTGAGTGTTTAGGTAGGCCGTGGCCGACTCCTCGCTGGCTTCCGCTTGAAGGTTGCCGCGGTACATGGCGTGTCTGAGGCGATAAGTGGTGAGAGCGTGTGTGAAGAAGTACACCCTGCAGGTTATCATTATCTATTGAATAGCGGATTCCTCGGATATGGAAACTTGGACCCCTTGCATAGTTCATAGACAAGTGAAAGTGGATACTCTAAAATCGCAAGATAAGCGTGAGTGCTATGGATGGCGTTCTCGTAGGGAGACGGAGCGGATCCATAGTGGAGTATTGATATGGTGAATATGTGGACTCGTGCGCCACCTCAAAGAGTTATTTGCGGTCATAGTTCGGGATAGCCACCGAGTCAAAGCTGGCTTGCTGCAGTTAAACTCCACCATCCCTTTGTTGATAATGATGCATATGTAGTTAGTTCTGATGTAAGTCTTGCTGGGTACATTTGTACTCACGTTTGCCTATTTTATGTTTTTGCAGAGAGACTTCAGTCTCGCTAGTAGTTCCACGTGGACTTCGACGTTTAGCTTGTTACCTCAGCTACGATCTTGTGCCCTCGGCAGGATCTGGTAGACAGTCAGGCTTCTCAGCCTTTTTCATTTATAGATGTCTGTACTCAGACATATTAGCTTCCGCTTGTGCTTGACTTGTATGCTCTGAATGTTGGGTCATGAGACCCATGTTTGTAATATCTCGCTCCTCGGAGCCTATTGAATAAATACTTGAGTCGTAGAGTCATGTTGTGATTGCATGTTGTATTTGCACATATCGAGCATATTGTGTGTATGTTATTGAAATGCTTGGTATGTGTGGGATCGACTATCTAGTTGTTTATCTTTAGTAGCCTCTCTTACGGAAATGTCTCCTAGTGTTTCCATCGAGCCATGGTAGCTTGCTCTTGCTCCGGAACACTTAGGCTGGCCGGCATGTGTCCTTCTTCGTTCTGTGTCCGTCCCTCGGGAAATGTCACGCGTTGAGTACCGGAGTCTGTTAGCCGCCACTGCCGGTTCACCGAATCTGCTAGCCCGATGCTACAGCCGGAACTTACTCGTGATGACCGACACGTTCGATCTTTGGGTCATGGATGCCTATCCTCGTAAGTCTGTGCCACTTTGGGTTTACGACTAGCCATGTCAGCCGGGCTCCTTGTCATATGGATGCTAGCGACACTATCATATCGTGTGCCAAAAGGCATAAGCGGTCCGGGCAAAGGTAAGACGACACCCGTGGGAATACCGTGCGTGAGGCCGCAAAGTGATATGAGGTGTTACATGCTAGATCGATGTGGCATTGAGTCGGGGTCCTGACATGTACCTGAGGAAAATGCTAAAGAAAATGGTGCGGAAGAAAATGCTGATCAAATTCCTCGACGTCAACCAGCTCATCCTCGCGTTGCAAAAGAAGTGCAAGTTGAAAAGATCATCGATGACATTGAAGCACCAGGTCCTCTCACACGCTCAAAATCTTCACATTTATCTAACTTTTGTGGGCAGTATGCTTTTGTCTCTATCACAGAGCCCACTAAGGTAGATGAAGCATTTCTGGAGCCTGAGTGGATTCAGGCTATGCAAGAAGAATTACATCAGTTCGAGCTCAACAATATCTGGGAACTAGTCAAACGTCCAGATCCTCTCAAGCATAATATCATCGGCACAAAGTGGATCTACCGCAACAAGCAAGATGAAAATGGTCTTTGGTGAGGAATAAGGCACGACTTGTAGCTCAAGGCTACACACAGGTTGAAGGAATTGATTTCGATGAAACTTTTGCACCTGTTGCTAGACTTGAGGCTATTCGCATATTACTTGCTTATGCTAATCATCATAATATCACTTTATATCAAATGGATGTGAAAAGTGCATATGTTGCTCAACCCCCAGGTTTTGAAGATCCTAAGAATCCTGACAAAGTCTTCAGACTCAACAAGGCCCTCTATGGCCTCAAGCAGGCCCCTCGGGCGTGGTATGATACTTTGAAGGAATTCTTCGTGAAGAATGGCTTCACACCCGGTTCACTCGACCCTACTCTCTTTACTAAATCTTATGATGGTGAACTGTTTGTGTGCCAAATATACGTTGATGATATTATCTTTGGCTGTACTGACCAACGTTATAGTGATGAATTTGCCTATATGATGAGTGAAGAATATCAAATGTCTATGATGGGAGAGTTGAAATTCTTCTTAGGTCTTCAAATTCGTCAACAACACAATGGCATATTCATATCTCAGGAGAAATACCTCAAAGATGTACTGAGGAAATTCAGCATGCAAGATTGCAAAGGAGTCAAAATTCCTATGCCCACAAATGGCCATCTATGCACTGATGAAAATGGTATTAACTTCGATCACAAGGTATACCGCTCCATGATTGGTTCTTTATTGTACTTATGTGCATCTAGGCTAGATATAATGCTTAGTGTTTGCATGTGTGCCTGATTTCAAGCAACACCGAAGGAATCACACCATAAGGCTGTGAAGCATATTGTTTGATATCTAGCTCACACACCAACACTAGGACTATGGTACCCCAAGGGCTCTACCTTTGATCTCATTGGATATTCGACTCGACTATTTGGTGATCGTGTGGACCGCAAGTCAACATCTGGTACTTGTCATTTCCTCGGACGATCTACGGTCTATTGGTCCTCGAAGAAAGCAGCTGTGTATCACCGCTCTCTGCTGAAGCTGAGTATATTGCTGTTGGTTCTTGCTGTGCTCAATTGCTGTGGATGAAGCAAACTCTCAAGGACTACAGCATCAACATGAAGAACGTGCCTCTCTACTGTGACAATGAGAGTGCCACAAGATTGCTCATAACCCAGTTCAGCACTCGAAGACAAAGCACATTCAGATCCGTCATCATTTTCTTTGTGATCATGTGTTGAAGGGTGACATTGCTATTGAACATGTGAAGACTGAAGAATAGCTAGCTGATATCTTCACAAAGCCCTTGGATGAGAAGAAATTTAGCAAGTTGCGGTGTGAGCTAAATATCTTAGAATCTTCGAATGTTCTTTGAAAAGGACACACATCCTAACACTTATGCAAAACTGATGACTTAGATGTGCAACACATGAAGAAACGTTTATCTTCAATCAATGAAGAATAACACTCTAAGTGTGAAGAAATTAATGAAGAATTTGATTCTCAGAACCCTACGACAATTGTACGCGGTGTCTGAAATCATCATTCTTATACGGTGGGTCACGCCACCACCAAAGTTGGAAATCTTCAATTTGAGTTATTCCTCAGTTTTGAAATTCTTCAGTTTTTTAAATTCTTCAACTTTGCAAAATCTTCACTGTTTCCGTCGTCTTTCTTCATTGGCTATATATATATATATATATATATATATATATATATATATATATATATATATATAGATATATGGCTATGTCTTCAAGTTGCATTTTCTGCTAAGTGAATGTGATCGGACCCTTCCCCCTCTATGCTATACTCAACCCAATCTATTCACAAATTCTTCATGTGCGTTCTATTTGAAACCCGTTCAAAATCTTCACTGTGTCCTTGTCAGCTAAAGAAATTGCGAACGAAACTTTAAAACCTATCTTATCCAATTTTTTCAGTTTTTGCCGCTCAAACCGTCCCGTTTCCCACGATAGACTTATCTATTCACCCGCGATCTAACACGATCTCCACTATTCAGTACGTGGGTGACACATGTCAAGCGAATGAGAAGGTCCAGGGGCATGTTCGTCCTAAATCTTCGGGCGAACAGTTTTTCACTGCGACTATAAATACCTCCTCACCCTTCCTCACTTCCTTTACTCCACTCGACCGCTCTCTCTCTCGCTCGAGCTTCTCAAACCCTAGCGCCGCCGCTACTCCATCGTCGCCGTTGAGGAAGAGCTTCACTGCCTCGACCTCGTCACCGTCGTACTCGTGCCGGTCGTGGAAATCTTCACTCCATCGCCGCCGTAGCTGTCTTCCTCCGCCAAGTTAGGGCGTGGAAGATCTGAACTGACGAGCTTCAAATCTACTCCTTTCAGTTCATCGTGTTCTTCAATCAGGGTAATTAAAAGTTACTTTTACTGCCCTCTTTGATTCGTTTTTTCTCCACAAAATCTTCAAAGGTGTTTTTATTCATTAAATCCTCACACACAAAATACCTCACTAGTCATCTGTTCTTGATTCGTTTCCCTAAGCATCATTTTCTTCAAGATTCCTCAATTGTGTGGATCGTCGATCTATACAACTCTGGAACATAAGACAAAGTACGCTTAGTGAAATTCTTCAAGACTCATCTGGTCAAATTCCTCAAACTTGTTCATTTTGAAAACCTTCTGAGAATGCATATGACCTCTTCAAATTCCTCGCAACTATACTCTGTTCACAGGTACTCATGTCCGCTGCTGAATCACTAGGTTCTCATCAACTTAAATCATTTGCAGCATTCCTTGAAGAAAAGTTGCATACTTCTTCAGAGTGTTCAATTGTTCAAATTCCTCATCTGAAGAATATGGCTGAAGGTAAGAAACCACAGAAAGGATGAAAGAAGCCTGAGGTCATGACTACTTTCGAGATCCCTGATGACATTTATAAGGACTATTGCAGACCTGATGAGGCCAAGTTCGGCAAAGAAAACAAAAATCAGCGCAAGGTGCGCATACAGAGGATTGAAAGGAGATGGGCAAGAGAATGGAGGGAGTACAGATATGTAACTCCAAAGTATATGAAGAAATTTGCTCTAAATCCTCCATGCCCAAGAGCTCCATTGGCCCCTGGACAAGAAGCTGATCCCACCAGCATCAAGCGTGGTGAGTATTTTCCTAATGAATGGGCCAAGCACCAAGCCAAGTTGGCTAGACAAGCCAAAGAAGCAGTGAGGAAAATTAATGAAGACTCTGCTGCTGTTGCTGCCACAAAGGCCTCTGACAAGCCTAGGAAATCAATGGCAAAGAAGCCCGCTCACAAGCCAAGTGCTTCAACAACTAGGCCCTCACGGCCAAGTTCCTCAGCAATGCCCTCACGGCCAGAATCTTCAAAGCCCTCACGACCAATTTCTTCAAAGCCCTCACGGCCAATTCCTCACGCTGCACCAGCTCCTCCAAAGTCCTCAGTTTCTCCGACAAAGTCCTCAACACCTGTTCACCTGGCCACATGCCAAAGGACTATAGGCATCTCCATTGCCTCTGGTGTCTCAGCAAGTTCCTCAGCTGCACCAAATTCTTCATCAGGCCCCACGCTGCTGAAGACAAAGGCCATTGCTGGACGAGGTCCTCGGCCTAGTCCGAAGAAGAAACAAGTTGCCTTCCATGTGCCATCTGACGATGAAGCTGATGATGAAGAACTTGCAGATATCATCAGAGACAGGCAAGAAATGGCCGCTAGAGCCAAAGGCACAAATGTGCCACTGCTTTTGGATCCTAAGGTGATCCTCGACTACATTGATCTCTGGCACAAGGACCCAAACACTCCCATGCCTGATTTTCATCTGACACCTGGCCAAAGTCACATGCTGACCTATTTCATCAATGAAGAAAAATGGAAATTTGAGAAGGCCAGGAAGATCAAGAAGGCTCAGTTCAGGAAAGAGAAGTTTCTGAAGAACAATGTTGTCAAAATGACACCTGATGAACTCCTCAAGATCCAGTCTGAGATCAAAACCCTCAGCGACAATTTCAATTCCTATTATGCTGATTGGCAAGGAGCCAAAGTCCGGTTTGTTAAACTGAAAGAGAAGTTCACCAATGTTGCAGCCCCATCGCAACAAGAAATTCCTCAAGCTGAAGCATCTGCTCAGCAAACTAAAGAACATGCCAGCACCGCTGATGATTTTCAGCCTGCTGAAGAAAATGCTAGTTCCAGAGCTGATGACTCCATTCCAGCTGCTGAAGAAACTGCCAGGGCATCCACTAGTGGTGCGCCTGAAGAAAATGAAGAAGTCAGGGCAACTGCATCAGTTGCGCCTGAGGAAATACCAACAGATTCCACAACTCCTCCTGCGCCTACACCAACTCCTACCCTTCCATCTGCATCAGATGTGAGGAAGACCAAGGCTGCAGAGAAAGCTGCAGTGAAGAAAAGGAAAGCATCATCAGCCTCAGATTCTTCAGTTCCGAAGAAAATGAAGACTATGACCAGCTTGTTTGAAAACCCTATTGATGCTGTTCCGATTTCCACCATGTCATCAAAGGAGCTTGTTCCTTATGGTGAAGAATATGTGATCCCTAGCGGATCTGATGAAGAACATCATTCTACTGCTTCGTCAGAGCATATTGATGAAGAAATTGAAGTGGATGCGATCCCTTCAACTCCTGCTGTTTCCTCGCCCATGCCTCAGTTCACAGCTGAAGAGGCTGGCATTGAAGAACTCAAAGATGAAGACGTGGACATTGGATGCACCACGCCTGTGATGAATGATGACTTTTGGGAAAGTCAGCATCCCAATTCTCCACACTTCACCCCACTAAAGCAAATACCTCAGTCCCCTGCACCAACTGTTCAAATGGGCTCTGAAGAAACTCATCCCACCTCATCTATGCATGAAGAAATTCCAGCCACTAGTCTTTGAAGAAAGCCGCCGATTCTTGAACATGCATCTCGCCATGAAGAGGAACCAGAAATTCCTCAGCCTGAAGAACCTAAGATTGTGATTCCTGAGGTTGTGTTGCAACTCACTGACACTCCTGTGCCCAAGCCAAAGGACCCATTCTCAAAGAAGCAAAAGTTCAAGGCTGTTGATTTCTTCAACGAGCATGTGTTCTTCACTGACTATAATCCATATGATTCTGCTCGCATAAGGAAGAGGCGTTTCTGGACTGCTAGTCAAGCAAATTTCTATTCCTCTGTTCTTTTTGACAAAGAAAAAGTCTTCGAGCATGCACACATTGCTCACGTGGACATGGAATCTCTGCCATGCTTCGAGCCAGTCCTTAGTGTTCTTCACGATGATGGATTACTGAATTTCAGCACTGACATCTGTGATTGGAATGAAGAACTCATTCTTCAATTCTATGCGACGCTGCACATCACAGGAAATTCTGAAGATGTGAACACTTGGGTGCTGGACTGGATGTCTGAAAACACTCACTACAAGGCACCAGCAACTGAATTGCTTCGTGTCCTTCCACTCAGTCCTCCCCTTGATGGTGCTCGTTGCATCTACAATGAACCCGAGCTTACAAATCATTACATGCAAGTGCTGATGAAGCCTTTGAAGCCAGGGTAGGCCCCAGGAACCAAATTCTTCGTCAAGGAATTACTGTATGTGCCACGGACTGTCTATCGCATTCTGACAAAGACAATGAGTCCTATCAAAGGCCACGACTCAAATGATGAAGAAGTCATTGGCATCATGAAGAATATGCTTTTCAACATCATTCATGGCGTTCCCATTAACTTCCATGATTTCTTCATGAGGACTCTGGCCAATATTGCTACGTCACCGTTTGAGCTGAAGCCTTATGCACCATGGATTATGAAATTCATCAGGACAAGGTCTTCACTCAACTATAAGGCTGATACTCTGAACCATGGCAGTTTATTGCCTCCAATTGAAGTCCTCAAAAGGAAATATTCCTCAGCTGATGACAAAGGCAAGGTAACTGCTGTGATAGATGAAGGCATTCGTCCGTTGGATGGTCAATTTCGCAAGGCTGCATCCTACTCCACCAACGATGACTCTGCTGCCAACACCTCTGCCAAGCAAATTCCTCAAGCCACAGCACCTAGGGTGATGACTGATCGTGAGTTACTCCTCAGTCTTCATCAGAAAGTTGATCGCAATCATAAATGGGTCAAGCGTCAGTTTGGTTCAATTCTTCACAACATGACCTCAACCCACAATGCAGTGAAGAAAAACCAATACTACCTCCATGAAATCTTCAACCGTACCTTGGTTGTTCTATCTCATATCTACAGCGCTGATGATCTGAAGAGCATGGGTCTCAAGAAAGAATTTGACTGGTCTGCACCTCCACCGAAGAAATTCAAGAGGGTCAAGGTTCCTTCCTTGGAAGCCAGCTCCTATTCTTCATCACGCGCCACTGATGAAAATGAAGACTTGGACAACACTGCGGCAGGCCCTACTACGACAAACAACCCCGAAAACACTAGCGCTCCTCCATCAACTTGATAATCTTCAGGGGCGTTAGTCCTCAGTTTTGATCCTTTTGGTCATTCGATGACAAAGGGGGAGAAATATGAGTTAGTCTTCAAGCGGGTCTATTATATGGGCGTTTTTTTTGTTAAGTTACAACTCTCGCTCTTCTGAAACTTCTATTGGATCGAGTTGTAATCTTAAACCCGATGGTGCTCCGATACTTTTGCTGCACTATGCTCTGATTTTGCATGCTTATTCCTCGTTAATATTATTTCTCGCATGCTGAATCGCTTCAGGCACCATATTTCATCATGCATTTCAAATTCTTCATACTATATGTCAAATGCATGTATGAATTACAAGATATAGGGGAGATATCCATGATTCAACTCTTCAAGTGTGCATTGCTTCAAAAGCAAATTCCTCACTTTGCACATCTTCAGGGGGAGTTCTTCTATATCTTGCAATCAAATTCCTCAATGTCAGTACTTACACTTCATATGTTTATCCCCGTTGAAAATTTAACCTATATTGTCATCAATCACCAAAAAGGGGGAGATTGTAAGTGCATCTAGTGCCCCTTAGTGATTTTGGTGTATTGAAGACTTATAGGTTAAGGGACTATTGTGTTTATGAGTGTACATAGGTCTATAAGTCTATGAGGAGTTTGATATTTACAGAGAAAGTCGACCCCTAAAAATGAATATCTTCGATTGAAGATTTTGGTATTCCTGAAGACTTTCATGAAGACTTTGAAAGTGAAGAAATTGGTGTGTCCGTGAAGACTTGATATTCATGCGAGGAATATGAAGCTTGGAGACTTTCGTTTTCATAGTTTTGTTTTTCTCTTTCTTGAGTCATAGGAAACACCGTACTGTTAAAGGGGGTCGAGGAAATACTAAGGAAAAATTTCCATGTGATGCTCAACTCGAAATCCTACACCTACCAATCCCTTCGAGTGAAGCCATTGGAAATCTCATACACTTGATCAATTTCTTGATGTGATGAGCGAAGTTCTTACAGTGTTGAGAATTTGTTTCGGCGAGGAGTTAGGAATTCGCCAGTGCGAATTGCCTACACAGTGAGGAACATGATAGCCCTGAGGAATTTGAGAGTCAAATTTCCGACCGTTGCTATGCTACGCGCCAGCTGTCCCATAATATCTTATCCACATAACGGTCATATCATTGAAGGGCATTTATGTCTTATCATGTCGGGCTGCTCCCTAGGCTATAAATAGCCGCCCCCTACAACCACTAGCTGGTTGGCTGCTCCGAGAGAAACTGACACTTGTCATTTGAGAGCAACCCATCCTCCGAGGACTTTGAGTGAAAATCATCGAGTGAGGAAAATCGAAACCCAAACACCCACAAACCCAAAGTGATTGAGCATCACTGAACAGATTGATCCTGCGTGGATCCGACGCTTGTTACCTTTGAAGACTATGCTTCTTCCAGACGGTTAGGCGTCATGGTCTAGAGCATCCAAGAGGAATTGTGGATCGCCGAGTGACCAAAGTCTGTGAAGGTTTGGAAGTCGCCTGAAGACTTACCACGAGTGATTGGGCCGGGTGCATGTGACCTTAGTTCAAGGAGAATACGGTGAGGACTTGGTGTCCTGAGCTGCGTGCTCAGTGACTGGGTGTCCGGGACTGTGTGTCCTCGAGTTTAAATACTCAGCCGCTCCAACCAGACGTACAACTGAGACACCAGTTGGAACTGGTCTACCAAATCATTGTCTTCACCAACCCTACTGGTTCTATTTCCTCAACTCTTCCATTTCCTCATTACTGTGTTGAGTAGTTGTTCATATCTGTGTTTGAAGACATTGACTGAAGACTTTCTCAATTTCCTCAGTTCAATTTCTTTAGTCTGTTTGTCTTTATCTTGTGCTATCCTGTGTTTACGCTTTCTGTACTCTGTGTTTGTCTTCATTTCATCATGATGACTGTGTATGTCTTCTGTTATGCTTACTTCTGAGTACTTATTCCGCTGCAAGTAGTTCTTCGCTAAGGAATTTCCTCACCGGCAAATTCCTCAGCGAAGAATTCATAAAAATCGCCTATTCACCCCCCTCTAGTCGATATAACGCACTTTCATACACACATAGTAAAGGCCAATGCATAGTATAAACAGTTTCTTGCAATTTCATCGTGTGGGAAACATAGAGAGGTGGAGATATAGTTCCTCTCTCATAATAATTGCAAGTAGGAGGAGCAAGCACATGCATATTATATCTATCAAAATCATCATGTGTAGTAGTAAAATGCATCCCATCAATATAATCCTTAATAAGCACAAACTTCTCCGATATAGTGTAGTTTGGAGAATTCAAAAAGATAATAGAACTATCATGCGTGGGTGCAATAGCAACAATTTCATGTTTAACATAAGGAACTATAGCAAGTTCATCTCCATAAGCATCATTCATATTGGCATCTTGGCCACAAGCATAGCAAGCATCATCAAAAAGGGGTAATTCAAGAGAATCAATGGGATCATAACAATCATCATAGCAATCATCCTTCGGTAAGCACGAAGGGGAATTAAACAATGTATGAGTTGAAGAGTTACTCTCATTAGAAGGTGGGCACGGGTAGCTAATCCGCCCTTCCTCCTTTTGTTCTTCGCTCTCCTCATCATCTTTTTCATCCAATGAGCTCACAGTTTCATCAATTTCTTCTTCCATAGACTCCTGCAAAATATTATTCTCTTCTTGGACAGCGGAGGATTCCTCAATATATAGTTTAACATAGGCATTAGAAGCATAATTATCATAACAATATTTAAATATGGCAAATTTTTCAGATTTATAGAGAGTAGCATCATACTTTTCAATCAAAGAAGCAATTTCATAAGCACCCTTAAAAGCAACAAATTCTTCAATTTGTTGAACATCATAGTAATTATAAACACCCTTAGCACACGAAGATACGATTCCATTATCACTAAACTCACATTGGTAGGGAAGGTGTTTCTTAGGGTTTTCAGAACAACAAGTAAAATCATATATTTCACATAAATTCCAAGCATAACATTGCAAACGATGAATTTGATCGAGAAAAGTTTCCTTTTCCGGATATACGGTGTCGCTCATAACAAGCATGCTCATCTAAAGATTTGCCCTCAACTAAGCTAGTGGGGGTTTCAGCACGAGCACAAAGGGATCGAAGATGATCCAAGTAAAAAGCTTCAGGAGTGTGATAGATTTTGAGTGGTTCTTCAACCATTGGTTCAGTAGGTACAACTAATTTTTTTGGTATTTTGCGTTTCCTACCCATAACTAAGGATAGAAAACAACTAAGAACAGCAAATAAAAATTATTTAGTGATAAAGCAAACAAGCACGCACGATAATATTCACCCCACGCTATGACTCCCCGGCAACGTCGCCAGAAAAAGGTCTTGATAACCCACAAGTATAGGGGATCAATTGTAGCATCTTTCGATAAGTAAGAGTGTCGAACCCAACGAGGAGCTAAAGGTAGAACAAATATTCCCTCAAGTTCTATCGACCACCGATACAACTCTACGCACGCTTGACGTTCGCTTTACCTAGAACAAGTATGAAACTAGAAGGACTTTGTAGGTGTTGTTGGATAGGTTTGCAAGATAATAAATAACACGTAAATAAAAAGTAGGGGCTGTTTAGATAAAGAAGCAATAAAGTAAATATAGCGAGTGTGGAAAAGTGGTGGTAGGAGTTGTGGAATTGTCCCTAAGCAATTGACTACTTTACTAGACCGATAGCATGTTTTATGTGGGAGAGGCATAAGCTAACATACTTTCTCTTCTTGGATCATATGCACTTATGATTGGAACTCTAGCAAGCATCCGCAACTACTAAAGATCATTAAGGTAAAACCCAACCATAGCATTAAAGCATCAAGTCCCCTTTATCCCAGACGCCACAACCCCCTTACTCGGGTTTATGATTCTATCACTCAAGCAACCCACTATAAGTGAATCATGAACGTATTGCAACACCATACAGCGGGAATCCCTCACGCTTGTGTGACATGGAGGGCACAATAGGACAGCAACATAACCACAAGCAAATTAAACCAATCATAGCAATTCACCAATCACCAATAGGACAACGAAAATCTACTTAGACATCATAGGATGGCAACACATCATTGGATAACAATATGAAGCATAAAGCACCATGTTCAAGTAGAGGGTATAGCGGGTTGCGGGAGAGTGGACCGCTGAATATAGATGGGGGAAGGTGATGGAGACAATGGTGAAGATGATGGAGGTGTTGATGTAGATCGCGGTGATGATGATAGCCCCCAGCAGTGTTCCGGCGCCACCGGAAGCAAGGGGGATGAAAGCACATTTCCTCCCTGGGTGGTTTTGGTAATTAATGACAACATACTTTGTGGTTGGACTAATGCTTTTATCAAGTATGTTTCAGGAAATTCAATCACATTGGCATGGCAAAAGGACTTAAGAGGTGGACCCCTCAAAATGCTAAGGCAAGCATTGGCAAAAGCTCAAGACTCCATTTTTGGTTTAGTGATCCAAGATCACATTGAGTCCATAGGAAAGCCAATACTATTAAAAGGGGATGAGGTTATGATGATGATCTGGTTGGTCAAGTGCTTAGTGATACATCTCCTAAACTATCAGCAACTTTCACTGCCATATACACTCAT